>ML833453.1:0-28362 GCA_009831015.1 Picea engelmannii
GTACATTGACTTTTCTTCATGTCAATTATATTTTCTGTGCTGCTATCTTGAAATAAATAAAATTGTACTCCATCTTTTCTTTTCATGTGCTGCTAGCTTTCATGTCGGTTCTTACCTCCCTTTCTTTTCCCTGTTGTATACTTAGCCATTCTCGCCTTTTTTTATTCTCCTCTATTATCCATTTCTAATTCTATACTTAGTCCCATGTCTATGGTCGTGGGTTCCTAGGACGACGGAGTGGCAGATTTCATGTCCATCTATATCTCTACATCAGGAGTCCGACCAACGACCGTTCGTCTTCATAGTTCGCAAATTTTATGGCCACCGATTCCTGGGTAGGCGCCATCGAACTCTCATGCCCCATGTGCGTCGTATACATCTTGCGCTCGAAACATCGGTGATCTACAATTCGACCCAGACTTGAAGCCCCCGACTCATTTTCCCCAGCGTTTGTTGATATTTTTCCCAATTCGTCTCAACAATTAGCCAATTTTATGGCCACAGGTTCCCCCCCAATGCATTATTGAACTCCCATGCCCATTACAATTTGACCCCAGGCTCCTCAAACTCCCAAGACTTGCTCTTTATCGAACTGACAATTTGTATATCCATCTATATCTTGACATCATGAGTCCGACCAAGTGCTTACATTTCTTTAGGCAATTTTATGGCCGCGGGTTCCCAGCTACGCGTTATTGCACTCTCATTCCCCGTGTTGCGAGTATACATCTTCCATCCAAAACTTGGGTGATCCATGTCTATGCTCTTGGGTTCCCAGACGACAGAGTGGTAGATTTCATGTCCATCTATATCTCTACATCACGAGTCCGACTGACCGCCGTTCGTTTTCATAGTTTGCGAATTTTATGGCCGCAGGTTCCTGTGTGGGTGCCATCCAACTCTCATGCCCCGTGTGCACGGTATACATCTTGTGTCTGAAACTTTGGTGATCTACAATTCGACCCAGACTCGAAGCTTGCGACTCATTTTTCCCAACATCTGTTGATATTTCAAATAATCTGTTGATATATTTCCCTGTTCGTCTCAACAGTTAGCCAATTTTATAGAGCATGTACAGATCCCGCATTCCATACTTAGCCACTTTTTGGATCGCGGGTTCTCGGACTGGCGAGCTCAAAATTGGGCCTCTATTGTTCCATGTCCTACTAATAGCACCCAAGAGTTCGATGATATACAAATTGACAAGCGGACTTGCAGCCTGGCTGGCTCAACATTGCACTTCTAATGTTCCGTGTCCTCCAAACAACACTCGGAGTTCCGCGATATACAAATTGACAAACAAACTCCAGGGCTATCGAGCTCAAGATTGTGCTTGTGTATCCATCCATATCTTGAAATCACGAGTCCGCCCGAGCACTTTTGTTTCCTTAGCCAATTATATGCTCATGGGTTCTCGGGTACACGTTATCGAACTCTCATCCCCGTGTTTTGAGTATACATCTTCCATCTGAAACTTGGGTGATCTACAATTCCAGCACGGACTCCCAGGTTAAAAAAAGTACCAAACGATCTTTAATTCTCGTCCATGCCCGCCACGTTCACCCCTTCCCAATAGACAATAATTATGATTTTACTGGTGACAATTCACAGATGTTCGAAAATATTGGCATTAATAAGCGGAAAGCTCGAGGTAATCTCCCATTAAAATGCATTTATGGGAAAATATTATGGAATCTGATTAGTTCCTTCTGTCAATCTCAAATTCGCAAAAAAATGATGGTTGTTTTGGTTTTTTTAAGACATCATCGTAGCAATAATTCGATATTGTACTGGCCCACTGTCATCTACAAATATGTTCACATCATGCCGCTCTTTAATATTGTGCACATAATTTTAGAACCTTACAGGTTTGCATATCTGAGGCTCTGCTTGCATATGCAAATGTTGCTCCACCATTTCAATTTGAACATAGTTTGCATTTGGGCCACAGAGAACAACAATAAAATAAAGTAATATGGAATTTGTTTAAGTAAATATAAACAAATTATCTTTTGACTTGAACTTGCTTTGTCAAAATCCAGGTATATTACACAACTGTCATTGTTTTTCCCATTTTTCAATAGTTTCTTGATTTCCCTGCCATCTTCGCACACTTTCCCAATGCAAATTGATGACGCTTTTATTAGCTTTGAAAAGATTAGCATTAAAAGGCGAAAAGGTCGAGGGCATCTGCCATTAAAACACATTGAACCAAGATTTACCAGAGATTGTATTATAATGTTGCAGCGTCCATTCTAAATACAATAAGGAGCAAAGGAAGGTTTTCATCACCTTATGGCTACAACTCGACACCATGTCTGTGGAGATACCCTGAATACTTTCGGGCATGGGGACCATCGTTTTTCTTTTTTAACTTTAAGGACTTGGTCACGTGCTGCAGCGAGAACTATATTCCGAACCAGCGGATTGTCTAGATGGGCGACCATTTCCAAATCTCCCTATCGCCTAAAGTATTTCGAAATATGTTAACACTTCCCAACCCAACACCTACTTTCAAGGGTGAGAATTGCAAGCAATTCTTAAAGAAACATGGCAATGAAGTAGACCTCTTGCCAAAGTTATTATAGGACCCAACGCCCGCTCCCCGGGACATGGCCAAATTACAGGTCAGTGCATGTAAAAACCTTTTTCGGCACATTGCATTCCTTTTCAAGAGGACAACGAGACAAGCAAGTGCAACCGACATCTCTCATATGCTTTTGTATATTTCATATTTTACGGTCAAGCAAGAAACCATCTTCCATTGCCTGAAGCTGATTTCTATTCAAAACTCTTCCCAGTTATTGCAATACAAGAGGCAAAATAAATTCTTTATGCCACCTTATTTAATTTTCGTCATGTTGAATTGCTATCCATTTCCTGGACTATCTATGTGTAGGAAGTTGAACTCTGAATTTGACCCATTAACATTCTTGCGCTAGAAATTATGGAGACACGATGCTTGCCAACTATTTTATAAGGTCTTCAATTATTTTGTTTCATTTTTTAAAGTGTTGATATTTGGAAGGTATTTCTCCCGGTTCTCTGGCCAGCCAACAATCTTCCTGGATAGGAGGGACATATTAGAAGAAATGGATAACTATAATGTTATAAGGATTTTCGGGTCTAAACAAAATCCTTGCTTCCTTCCATGTCACATATCTGCTACAATGTTTTTTGTTGGAATAGCAGGGGAGTACATCTACTGGTTGTTTTTTTTCTTGCAAAAAGAAATGGACAATTCATGTCTCTGCATTGGAAAGTCCAAGATTTCATGGTCAAGAACCACTTCAACAGTTCTTTCGCTTACACTATCCTGAATGGACTCCGAACCAGTACCAATGATTTGCACAAGCATAATCGAAAAGACCCGGGTGAAAAAAGTGACCAATCCCCGATTGCCACAACCAAGACCACAACATCTCATGGTAGTACTCCAATGGATTAACCAAGTAACAAAGTCACACATAGTTCTTCAGGCGGAGGAGGATATAAGAATCCTCCCTTCGACAAAATTGAAAGTTGTCACAAGCTTCCCGCGGGCAAAAAACGGAAAACAATAGTCCAAGAACAGGAGGGACCGAGGGGAGAAATTGATATCTAAGATCTCTGCCTCAAAGATATGGAACTAGAAATTGACATTGAAAAATTGTTCCCTAAGGAAGATCACTTAGACAACATTTCTCCTCACAATCCCGGGATGGACATACTTGGCATTGATACTTTGGACGAAGAAGAGTCTTTTGCATTTCAGGGCGCTGCTTTTGATAGTGAATAAAAAGAATTGATTATTGGAAACAAAGATGTAAAGAATAAGAAAGGCACATCTCGTTCAGAGTTCAACCTAGGCAACATGTGCCCTTCTCAGATATCCAAGATGAACCGAGCAACTAGAGATGTTGTAGACAACTCTATTAGAGGCCTTGAAACATAGAACCTCATGTTAAAGACGCAAATCAAAGAATTGGAGGCAACTCTAATGCCTCTTCCACTATTTGCTACTCCTTCGGAAATGGTCTCCACCATACTTGCGTCAAAGTTAAAAGGATCAGTAAGCCTTCTCACATCAGCCCGAGACTATGTGGAAAAGAATATAAACAAAAGAATGGAATTAATAACAGAAGTTTGGGAGATGTCAAAGAATATGGTCTCTTTTGGAACAAGAGCACATGCTTTTCATGAGTACCTGCAAGCATATCTCAAGAACGAGCAAGGTTTTTATCTCAATGCAGTTTTACCATTTGGTTTTGAAGTTACTGGTATGATGGAATCCAGAAGAAGACAAGATGATCTCCCTTCCCTAGATCGAATAGACCAGATAAATGCATGCTGGAAAGAAAAGGTAAAGAACCTGATTGGTATTGTTCAAGAATGTAGCCAGACCATATCTAAAAGAGACAAACTATTCAAGAAGATAACTGTGATAGATCTAGTTGGAAGCACCAATGAAGTCCGGGACCCGAAATTGATATTAAACTCATTGTTTTTAACCAAACAAGCATTTGTTGATCAAGTTCATATCTATAAAAGACTGTCATTTGAAAATTTCTATGGGATTCTTGAATATGGTGAAAATGACATGAAAACTTGGCTAGTTGGTTATGTAATTAAAAATAAAAATATTCAAGAAGCATTGCACAACTTGTCTATTGATCCAAGTGACTTAGAAAGTGAACTCTTCAATATAAAAATCCGGCACGAAATGAACGTGGCGCCCATGAGGAGCTGCATCAAAGGATGGTTGAAAAAAGCTGTCGACTAGATTACCAATGAAGGTCAAAGCCGAGGAAAGCCATAAAAGGACATCAACGAAAAAATGACAAGCCATGGTGCACCATCATAGTAAGTTGAAACTGATTACATTTTTCTGTCTTCATCCACTTATTCTAACAAAGCTTTAATCCAATTCTGACAATTTTCCCTTTCTTCTAGCTAGGTTTTGCTGTTTTCCATCGTCGACTTTCTTCTTTATGCAAACTTCATTCTTGTACATCTACTTCATAGTCGGCGATAGTCGTAATCAGAGTCCTTTGGAAAACACATTTTTATTTCACAGAATATGTACTAAACTATAGTTTTTTTTGCAAATTCGAAGACAAATTTTTTTTGGGAAATATTCTCAAATGTATTTTGTGACCCAGTTTATCTAAATATAAATATTTGGGGTTCTTCTATGCTAATATTCAATGTTTGGTGTTGTTATTTGGAATTTGTATTTCTTCCTAAAATTAACTCATTTCACTGTACATGTTCCTGTTCTATATTGTGCATGTATTGCAGCTTCCTATATTTCAAAATATTTTTCGATATACAAAATGTAAAGTCATGTATTTTTTTCTTTGTTCCTTGTATGTTTGAGCAAAAAAAAATCCAAGCCCAAAACACCATTCAAATTCGAACATGATTTACATTTGGACCACAAATAATCTAGTAAGATACATTAATACAGATACATTTTAAATAAACATAAACAAAATCCCTTTAAACTTGACCCTGACTCTCTTGGGCTCCTGATTTTAAATAAACATAAACAAAATCCCTTTAAACTTGAACCTGGTTTTCTCGGACTCCTTGATTGTTCATGGGTTGATCGGTTTGTGGAATGTCAAATCCTCATTTCCATTTATATCTTCACATCAGGAACCTGACCGACGACCCTCCCTTTCAACACTTGGACAAATATCTCACCGCACTGTCCCAACTTAGCGCTATCACATTCTTATCCCGCGTGTTCCATTATATACATCTTGCACCCAACACTTCCATCGTATATATTTTGCACCCAACACTTCTATCATTTACAGTTCAATGCGCTATTATACATCTTGCACCCAAAACTTGCGTCATCTACAGTTCCACTCTATACATTTTGCACCAAAAACATCCGTTGTCTACAATTCCTCCACATATTGGAACATGGTCTACATTTGGGACACACACTATCTATTACAATACATTAATAGAAATACAATTTAAATTAATGGTCCTATATCATCACATCATGAGCCCGACCGACCACAGTTCCTTTCAACACTTAGCCAATTATCTCTCCGCAGGGTGGCGCCTTAGCGCTAACGAAATTTTATGACCCATGTTCCATGATATACATGTTGCATATAACATTACCGTGATATACATTTTGCAACAAACACTTCCGTCATTCAAATTGGATGTTAGCAATCGGTCAGAGTCATGATATAAAAGCACAAGCGCAAATGTGAACTGACTGCGGTTCCTTTCAACACTTTGCCAATTATCTCTCCCCGGGGTCGCGCCTTAGCGATAACGAAATCTTATGCCCCATATTCCATTATATACATGTTTCACACAAATTTTCCATGATATACATTTTGCACCGAACACTTTCGTCAGTCAAAGTGGATGTTAGCGGTCAGTCAGAGTCGCGATTTAAAGGCACAAGCGCAAATGTGAACCGGTCTGTCTGCCAACGCGCCCATTGGGACATTTTCGGAAAAACGACTAAGTAACGAGAAAGATAGTAGAGAGGAAAAATGGTCGTGACAAGGGCTCCCCAGAAGGCGTAAGGCCCCGCCTATCAAATTGTATATATATTTTGCTTCTACTCATGACAACTCAGTGGTTCGCTTATTGCCATTAAGAACCAAAAAAACGTATTCAACAATGACCCCCGGGTTGGCGCTATTATAGATCTTGCACCTAAAATGTGCATCATCTACAGTTCCGCTGTATACATCTTGCACCCAAAACTTCCGTGGTCTGCAATTCCTCCACATATTGGAACATGGTCTACATTTGCGTGATATACATGTTGCACACCACACTTTCGTGATATACATTTTGCACCAAACACTTGTGCCATATACAATTCGACCTCGGTTATAAAGCCCGCCTATTCAAAAATCCACAATCTGAATAGTGGCTAGGCATCGAATGGTTAGCGGTCGGTTAGAGTCACGATATAAAAGCACAAGCGCAAATGTGAACTGGTCCGTCTGCTAAAGCGCCCATTGGGACATTTTCGAAAAAATGACTAAGTTACGAGAAAGATTGTAGAGGAAAAATGGTCATACGGGCTTCAAAATAGGGTGACAAGGACTCCCGAGGAGACGTAATGCCCCACCTGTCAAATTGTATATATATTCTGCTCCTACTCGTGACAACTCAGTAGTTCGCTTATTGCCTTTACCAACCAAAAAAAACTTATTCAACAACGATTTACGAGAGCCGTCTACAATTCCTCCACATATTGGAACATGGTCTACATTTGAACCACAAATTATCTATTACAATACATTAATATAAATACAATTTAAATTAATGGTCCTATGACTTCATATTAGTTTGTACTTTCAACACTTTGCCAATTATCTCTCCGCGGGGTCGTGCCTTAGCACAAACGAAATTTTATGCCCCATATTCCATTATATACATGTTGCACACAACATTTCCTTGATATACATTTTGCACCAAACACTTCCGTCATTCAAAGTGGATGTTAGCGGTCGGTCAGAGTCACGATTTAAAGGCAAAAGCGCAAATGTGAACCGGTCCATCCGCCAACGCGCCCATTTGGACATTTTCTGAAAAATGATTAAGTAATGAGAAGGATAGTAGAGAGGAAAAACAATTGTGACAAGGGCTCCCCAGGAGACATAAGGCCCCACCTGTCAAATTGTATATATATAACTCAGTGGTTCGCTTATTGCCATTAACAACCAAAAAAACATATTCAACTACGACCCCCCGGGTTGGCGCTATTATACATCTTGCACCCAAA
Source organism: Picea engelmannii (assembly GCA_009831015.1). Lineage (NCBI taxonomy): Eukaryota > Viridiplantae > Streptophyta > Pinopsida > Pinales > Pinaceae > Picea > Picea engelmannii. The sequence goes on from ML833453.1 coordinate 7,760, forward strand.
ACTTTTGTTGTTTGCAATTCCTCCACATATTGGAACATGGTCTACATTTGGAGCACAAATTATCTATTACCATACATTAATATAAATACAATTTTTAATAAATATACTTAGACTTGAACCTGAACTTCCGTACTCAACAATTCGTCGCGACTTGACGCTATCGATTTCTTATGCCCCCTGTTCCGTGATATACATGTTTCACACCACACTTCCGTGATATACATTTTGCACCTAACACTTGCGTCATATACAATTCGACCTCGATTATAAATCCCTCCTATCTGGAAATCCAAGATCTGAAAAGTGGCTAGGCATCGAATGGTTAGCGGTCAGTCAGAGTCATAATATAAAAGAACAAGCGCAAATGTGAAGTGGTCCGTCCACCAAAGCACCCATTGGAACATTTTCGGAAAAACGACTAAGTAACGAGAAAGATAGTAGAGGAAAAATAGTTGCACGTGCTTCAAAATAGGGTGACAAGGGCTCCCGAGGAGACGTAGTGCCCCGCCCATCAAATTGTATACATATTATGCTTCTACTCGTGACAACTCAGTGGTTCGCCTATTTCCTTTAACAACCAAAAAAAACCTATTCAACAATGATTTATGAGAGCCCGATCGACCCCCGCATTGGTGCTATTATAGATCTTGCACCTAAAACTTGCGTCATTTACAGTTCCGCTGTATACATTTTGCACCAAAAACTTCCATGGTCTACATTTCGTCCACATATTGGAACAATACAATTTTAATAAATATACTTAATACATGTTGTACACAACACTTCCCTGATATACATTTTGCACCAAACACTTCCGTAATTTACAGTTGCACCCAAAACTTGCGTCATCTACAGTTCCGCTATATACATCTTGCACCAAAAACTTCTATGCTCTACATTTCCTCCACATATCAGAACATGGTCTACATTTGGACCACAAATTATCTATTACAATACATTAATATAAATACAATTTAAATTAATGGCCCTATATCGTCACATCATGAGCCCGACCGATCGCAGTTTGTTTCAACACTTAGCCAATTATCTCTCCGCGGGGTCGCGCCTTAGCGCTAACGAAATTTTATGCTCCATGTTCCGTGATATACATGTTGCACACAACATTTCCGTGATATACATTAACCGGTCCATCTGCCAACGCGCCCATTGGGACATTTTCGGAAAAACAACTAAGTAACGAGAAATATAGTAGAGAGGAAAAATGATCGTCACAAGGGCTCCCGAGGAGACGTAAGGCCCCGCTTGTCAAATTGTATATATATTCTACTTCTACTCGTGACAACTCAATGGTTCGCTCGACCCCTAGGTTGGCACTATTATAGATCTTGCACCCAAAAAATTGCGTCATCTACACTTTTGCTGTATACATATTGTAGCAAAAACTTTCGTGCTCTGCAATTCCTCCACATATTGGAACAAGATCTACATTTGGACCACAAATTATCTATAATGATACATTAATATAAATACAATTTTAATAAATATATTTAAACTTGAACCTGACTTTTTTCGAACTCATCGATTGGTGCTATATCGTCACATCATGAGCCTGACCGACCGCAGTTCCTTTCAACACTTAGCAAATTATCTCTCCGCGAGGTCGCACCTTAGGGCTAACAAAATTTTATGCCCCATGTTCCGTGATATACATGTTGCACACAACACTTCCGTGATATACATTTCGCACCAAACACTTCCGCCATTTACATTTCGACGCGCTATTATAGATCTTGCACCCAAAACTTGCGTCATCTACAATTCCGCTGTTCCTTTCAACACTTAACCAATTATCTCTCCGCGGGGTCACGGCTTAGCGCTAACGAAATTTTATGCCCCATGTTCCGTGATATACATATTGCACACAACATTTCCGTGATATACATTTTGCACCAAACACTTCCATCATTTACAATTCAACCCCATTTTCCACAATTTACCTTGTAACCTGCTTGGCAGCGACTATGCTGCCACACAACACTTGTTTTTATTGAAATCTGATATACTTATTTGTAATGAAAGCCAAGCATATGTATTGAAAATCATTTTAACTAGATTGGATGAATATCTTAGTGATTGTATTTATACCTTGTATGCCATATTGCAGAATAAGGCTTTTCCATGTTGGATATGGCGTGTTTGGAATCAATTACAAGGGCAAAAGGAAATCATAAGCCACGAGATATCATACGAGATATCATATTAAGATATTTAACAATATGATTGCAAAAATTTCTTCAAGGGTATTTGTGGTGAGAAATTAAAATTTAAGTTCCAATTCATTAATGAAATCCTTAATATTTGAGAAAAATAACAATAATATTTGAGCTTAAATGTAGTTTTGGTAAGAAGTATGAAAAAAAGCCCAAATTTCTATATGGATATTCCCTGGGCAGTGCGGTTGTGCTTCTACTTCTACTTCCCTATCCGAGGTATTACTAACCATGAATTGATAAATGACTTTACACACCCCCCTCTTACAAGCTTAATCTTTGTCAATCTCGTAATCTTAATCCTATTAATGTCACACTGAATTCAGGATTAGGGAGTTCAACACTGATAAATACAATTTACAACACTCTTCATGATTCTTCAATGTAATTAGTTTGAAATTAGTGTGTGTAATGCAAGCACAATCAATTATTCACGATACTTTGATTTGCTTCTTCCTATAGTCACAATTGAAGCATCAACAAAATCATCGAATCATTAATATCAACACAATGTTATGTCATATTATGAAGTCATAAAACAAACACACTTAACAATCTTGAATTTCAATGAAAATGCTCTCATGAAAACACTGAACAATCTTGAATTTCGATGAAAATGCTCTGATGAAAACACTTAACAATCTTTAATTTCAATGAAAATACTCCCATTAAAAAATGCAGTATGCTATTTCCACCCTTCTCTATGAACCAAAGGAAGAGTTTGATGCTTTTGCAAAATGAACATATGTAATTTATTTGTTTGACATTTGTGATATGTGCTTGGGTTTAAAAAGGTTGCATCCACTTTAAAGCAAGTATGAAGACTATATTTTTCCCTTACTCGCAGGTAAATGCCTCACTCCATTATTGTAAATATAAAAATAAGATCAATTTATATCATTCCTTGATCAATTCATCGATGACAGAAATATCGTCATTGCAATGATTATTTTTTCTTCTTGGATACTTCTCTTCAAGTTTATTTATTTCCACAACTATCTACTCTTTGATTCAATTGCAAGAGGGTTTCATATTCCATGCATGTTAATTTTTTGATCTCTTCTTGGATACTTGGCCCACATGCCTTAGGCCACTACCATGGCCACTTGGAAGGTGAGGTCGAATGCCCTAGGACAAGCATGTGTTTTGGGTTGTTGTGGCCTTCATTAGTGGGTGGCCATGAAGGAAGACCTACGACCTCCTCTCCACGGTTGGCCATGAGCTTCAATGGAGAGTGAGCCATGAAGGGGTGCAAAGGGGACCTATGGCCTCCTCTCCATGGTCGACTACAACCTTCTATGGAGAGTGGGTTGCGACCCTCTCATACTCCCATTTACTAAGTCAAACCCGAAATATGCAAGGTTGCCAACCCATTGATCACGTTTAGCTTTTAATTTGTAATTGCAATGTTTGGCTTTGTCCATGGTTTGGAAGACTTGGCCGGTGGTAGTATGTGAAGATACAAAGGGACGAGTCCTCTCTTTACATATATATGTCTTTATATATATGTTTAGGTTATCTTTTTCCATCATTATGGTATGATTTATTTTTTTCATTAACATAGGCTAATAGGTAACATGGATTATAGTTTGGTCATTATGATTATTCTTAAGGTTGTTTGGATAGGTTGGCTCTCTTTAAACTAATGTTCACATATATTACTTTCATTTTTGCAATGTTTACATTTTCTTTTAGTTTATATCTTAAACAAATGTTATAGGTATAAATATTATGACATGTTATGGTTCTAAATATTATGACAAGTTAGATTAAACAAACATTCTCAAGTTATATCTTGACTTTTTGTTTTTAGTGATGATAACGATGGTATATCATATAAAGATCTCAGGTTATATCTCGACTTTTTATTTTTAGTGATGATAAAGATGGTATATCATATAAAGAAGACTAAACAAACATTCTCAAGTTATATCTCGACTTTTTGTTTTTAGTGATGATAAAGATGGTATATCATATAAAGATCTCAAGTTATATCTCGACTTTTTATTTTTAGTAATGATAAAGATGGTATATCATATAAAGATTTGATTGTCATGAAGGCATCTAGGAGTAGTGTGTTTGGATATATATTTTTATTTTTTATTATTTTTTAATTAAAAAAGGAAAATATTATATTATTTAAAATGTTGTAATTAAGGATATCAACATTGTACATAGATTTACCCGGATGGTGTGATAAATGACGAACATGCGAGCTGGGCATTTAATAACCCAAGCTTCCACCCTTTCCCTAAGTCCCTTCCACATGAGTAGCATTCACTCGATGGGAATGGTGGTGCGCTTACGTTGGAAGCTAGCCTTAATGGCACACTCAAAGCGTGAGATGAAGTCTGCCTAGCCTGGTACGAGTCGTTTACGTGATGTCAACTCAACCTTAATGGCGCTCTCCACTATCAATTCAATAGCAAATATGGAGGTAAGAATTGGAAATTGTCATATTTCTCATGTTCTTGTTCAGGTCTGAACTCTAGCTTCTCCCTCTCATTTAGGTTTTTTCTCCTTTGGGTGTCTTCTCCTCCTCCTGGTTGCCATTCTTACCCCATATTTCCCAATTCCCCAAGAAAGGGGAAAGCCCAAGTGGGGGAGGACCTATTACAACTTTGTTGCTCGACATCGTTATCCCAACCCCTCTGCTAATTCAATTCCCCCCCCCCCCTCCCCATATATAATGTTCACCCTATTGGTCCTTCCTTGAATAATTTACTCGACTTTGCTCAAAATTGGCTGGATGATGATAAACCCATGGATTATTTTAAGGAAGAGCTCCCTCAAGATCCTCCTCAGGCCCCTCTAGACTCCTTCCTCTTCTCAGCCTCTGATGTACTGACACTGCCCCTCACTCGTGGACATCATTCTCTGGAAGGTAATTTTTCTCTAGAAATGGAAAGTTGCCCCGTCGAAGAAGAAATTCCTACCGCAGAGCATGAAGAGGTGGCTCCACCTGTTGGAGAATCTCAACCAACTGCAACATCAACACCAATGCCACCTAGCATATGTCGTTTTTGCAGAGGAGCATCTGCAACTAATCTTTGAAATGAGATAGGATGCAATGGATCAAGTTCACTGCTAGACTACCCTCTGTTGACACCTGGATGCTCTATTTGAAACCCTTTCAAGTGAGCCAACCAAGCGCAGATGCCCAAAATGCTACCAATCTTATGTGTTTGCTCCACAACCTCCAAATGGTGATGAGAATCCAGGTTCGCCCATAATTTAATTTCTTTTTTCTGTTACTATGTATCTCTGTTCAAAACAACCATGGATGTAGATACGTTGTTGCATAGTTTAGGTTGTCCAGTTATTATCAGACTTCAACAAAAACTTGATAGCACACCACCTGTTCTGATTTCCATATATATGGAAGAATAGGTGGCTAGTTTTTCCATGTATACTGTTTTGATGATGATTTAAGGAAATACAACTTTTTTATTTACAAAAAAAATAAAATTGTACATAGATTTTCTTTAGAGTTTCAGAGTCTAGAGTCAAACAACTCTATGATACTACATAACACAATTTACTGCAAACTACAAAATAGGTGGTTCAATTTTTTTTGCATGTTGCTACCTTGACAAAAACACCTAGAATTCTTATAACTCTATAAAACATTTCACATTAATGAAAAACATGTAAACTATTAGTTTCTTTGTGACCAACGTTTGAGAGGGGAGAGTCTGGTGGCTCAATGTCCATTGGTTCTTTGAATTGATGAACCATCTGTTGTTCTTTTAGTTAAACTTGAGCATAATTACTTGGGTCCTTGTTGTTAGACACCAACGAGAGAGAATCATTGTGGAGGTTAAGTGCTAAATTCTACATCATGCTACATTCAACCTCTAATATATCTAGCCTTTATTTTCGGTGGACCAATAACTTCATGATAGTTTCATGTCGAGATATGTAGTGTTGATCGTTCTCATGCATCTTGGTTGTTACAAGAAACAAAGAAGTCATGTTGGACCAAATGTACTCCTCATGTCTCCTCAAAACTCACGTAAAGTTGAATACATCTTTGTTGTCCATGTCTACATGACGGGCCCATAAAACTGTAATGCAAACTAAGCACACAAGGGCGAGACTTGCATAGATAATTTGAACTAGAAAGATGGTTACATGTACTGCACACAGAGAACCAACAAAGCTGATATTTTTAGACAATTTACAACCTACAGTGCATGAGGCAATCTAAAGTGAAATGCACTAAAGAAACCAACTAGGCTCTAAGCCTAAATTCTAGGAAACCAAACCAAATAGATAATAGAACCAATACAAAGACTTCGACTCCAAAGAACATAAAATGCACCCTTGGCCAGAGTTTCCTTTCTCTTAATTATGTGAATGGATGTCCATAATGAAATAACATAAATAAATCCAACCATGAAGAGACAAAGATGGAGAAATACTTGAGTATCCAAATCCCTTTTGATATATCCAACATACCAGAGAACCAAAATGTCAAAACAAAGAAATAGGAGCTGAAACAACAACCTTCCATGTTATCTCAACAAAATTCGTCACAGGTGACATGAAATAGCCAAGATCCCAGATAATTCACTCAAATTCGCTTACCTAGAGGCCTAACACCAACTGATATCAATCGTAGGTGTTCTCAATTCACTTGTGCCTGCATTCCATTATCCCACAATGTCAACATGGCTTCATTTTATGACATTCAATATACAAAGTCGAGGATAATGCTTGCATGCGAGAGGGGATGGGTGTTGTCCTCGATGCTCTCTTCCCTATACCACTAAATTGATTTGCATGTTTATGATCCACATGGAAAATAAATGATGATTCAAGTGTTATTAAAACCAATCCTTAGGGGATAATGCGATGCAAGCAAACCCATTTTTGAATGTATTTACCTATAGTTAAATTGGTGGCCTTTTTGTCCTGTAGATCTGCTTTGCAATTAACCTCTCGCTTTACATGATAGAAATAGATCTTGATAAGTGAATTTTCCTCCTTTCTAGCTCTGGAGATGACCATTGATGGCTTAGTTTTTACCAAAACATATCTCCTAAGCATGGCTTTAATGATCACCATGGGGTCTCTAAAAATGATTAGTGATTTGTTCCTTAATTTCTTTGCTAGTTGGAGGCCTCTCAGAAGAGTATAGGCTTCTGCTAGATTATTAAATGTTGTGCCAAGACCCCATGCATATGTTGCCACTATTGTTTCTCTAGGATAATAAAGAATCCCCCCCACTCTAGCCACCCCTATAGTATATTTCGACATTTATAATTCTTGGTTTAGAGAGAGAGAGAGAGAGAGAGAGAGAGAGAGAGAGACCTCCCAAAGGTCTTAAGTGTTTCAACTTAGCTTTGATACCATAATTAAGGGAAGCAAGGGATAACTCTTTATTGTCTAACTGTAACATCTATTTTTTACATACATATGTAAAGATAGATGTTTCAACATAATGTGAAAAAAATGCTAGAAATATAGCTACAATTAAATTAAAAAATTAGTTGGCGTAACTAGGATAAGTTACCAAGAAAGGACAAAAATAATTTAAAACAAATCTAGATAAGCTTCGTAAATAAAAACCATGTAAAATTTGTTATTTACAGATTTTTAATTCATCTAATAGTTAGTTGCTAATAACTTTTTTTTTACTTGAATTTCCATTGAAAATTATAGTAGATAATAAAAATATATTAAAACTTGAATGGGCTTACCTATTCTTAGCTCAACTACAAGTATTTTTTGTGAAGGGAAACTACATGTCTCCTAGTGAAGATACATTATTGGTAGAGATTAGTGGGGGACAGATGGATCTGCACCCACCTAACCCCTTAATTAGATGGCTAATTCCCTTTGATCCTACCTCCATGGAAACTATACCAACTCCCTATTCTATTAGTCAATTTCACTATCACAATTCTTTCAACTCTCACCATCTTGGCCTTACTTCCCCACTTAGCCAGTCAATTACAACATCTTCTCAACATAAATAAATGCAAGAAAATGGACAGAAAGCGAACACACCGAATCATTTCAAACTAGACCAACATTCCCTTTTATACCTTTATTTTATGTTCGCCGATTAATTCCTTATAGTTATTCTACAAATTCCTTAGGGCACACAAACAATAGGGCTCAAAGCCATTACAACAATATACTCGTTAGGAGCTCAACATGTCACTTGTGGGTATAGAACATGGATGGGGAGGATAACACTCCTCTTAACCACTTGAGCTAGACTCCATATATATATATATATATATATAAAAACGAGGGACTTATAGCTCACTTGCTTCACCAACATTAATCCTTTGCGTAATTAAAGTTCTTATCCCTATCTTAGCCTTGTACAAGCTGCTCTATTTGCATAAAGGCCACTAAGCCTTTGTCCTCTACCCTATACAAGGACATTTCTTCTCCTCCCAATGAGAAATGTATTCTCTCAATATGGAATGCACATATCTAATAGCTACCAATGGCAATGAAAATCAGGCCGATAAAAATCAAAGCTTTGCAATACTTTGTCACTAAGAACTTAGTATAGCCCATTGTCCAATATTCCAATCAAGTATCCGAGTCTTGGCTTTAGTGCTTAAGATAATTTTGAGTGCAATTACTTTATGACTTCTGGATTGATAATCTGGCTCATTCTTTTGGTTTGTAAAATGAGTAATGATAGCCTATTAAGATGCATTAGTATACTACACAAAAATAACCTAATTTCCCATTGCATGGCATTCTCTCGCCTTTGATATCAACCATTTAACGAGAAATCCCAAAGTATCCTCTAGTACACAATATTTATATAGAAATATTTTTCATGGCATCTATAGATTTGTCAAAATCCTTCTCACTAGATACATAAGACAATGGTTAACTCATTCTTAATAAAATAGATCTTGAACTACACACCAACTAGGCAACCAATAACTCGTGCACCAATTAAAACACTATTATGAATGAAAGATCCTAAAACCAAACCCACACACAAAATGAATTAATATTTCATGGACAAAGGGTCTAGGTGGTGGAGATATCCATTATCAACTCATTCACCTAGTCACTCAACGTACCATGTATTAATTGTCCACTCATTATCTATCTCTTGAATACCGTACCATCCAAACCACAATAGTTATGCTCAGTCAACCAAATCTCATGCACATAAATGTTACAAGACTGGCTCACATATATTTTTAATGTCCAATCTGGCCGTGAGGTGTGGGAAATAGAGAATATCAATCAACAATTCTGACCGATTCCCAAGGACAAGGTTTAGACTATGGGCATCATAAACAACAAAATAAACGAACATGTTAGGGTTAACCTTGCCTCGGGAATGAGTCAAAGTGGTTTAGGTCTCAACACATGGTTTTGAGCAGATGGTATTGATGGCCTTTGGTTTTGTATGCTCGAGAATGCATGTGAAGAAGCCTTTATAAGGCTTGTAAGTCTCCATTGTAATGTGGCTTTGAGGTGAGTTGTGGCTAACTCACTTGTGATCCATATTATTTTGAGAACGACACGAAGACATAAATATAGCAGAGATACAAAAAGGAAATACACAGATATATTGCAAGAAACACAAAAATATAGTGAAACCCAACTTCTATTAATGAATAAGAGAGAAAAACACTATAGAACACAAACTGGAAGAATGGGGTAGCTTATATCTGAAAAGAAAGAGATGTTGGCTATGCTTCATTCACGACAAGCTTTACGTCACACTCCATTGCATGCTTAAAGGGCCTCCTTCACCTCAATTATATATGAGAGAATGAGAGGAGAACAATTCCCATGATGCATGTGGGATAAATTGGACTAAGTTTATAAAATGCCATAGGCATGTAAAACACTAGGACTTCCTGGGCGATCGCCCATCCCAATACTACTCTAGCCTGAGCGCGCTTAACTACGGAATTCTAATGGGATCTAGTGCATTAACGCCATGTTGTAGGCATGTACATAAGACCAATAGGAAATCATTAAATGATGTCTGTAATTAACAAATGAAGATGACATTACATTCCATTCCCCATCAAAAGGGTGAATATCATGGTTTATCAAAACCACAGGCTCAAAATGGTGATTCAGTGGAAGAGGTGTATGGCCAATGAGATCCATCTGGATCATTCCTCGCCCCTTAGGAAGCAATGGTCCCCATTGCGTCAAGTTCCCTTGGGAGACATGAAGACTTCTGCTAAATTTGAAGCTTGGTGTGATGCTTTCCTTGATGAAGAAGTTGTCCTGCTTAGCTTGTTGAAGGATGTCATGAACTTATTGCTGGAGGGTTTGGATCCGTCCAACAAATCTAGCTGCATGATCTACCTGAGTGTGGGAGGACTCTTTCGGTGAAGATGCAACATGAGGAGTATGAAGGGTTATGTTATAACCTTGCTTAACTGGGAAGTGTGGGGGCACCCCCGTAGGTGCAACAAGAACATATTGGTACTCGTCTACAATCTTATCGATCTGCTTCTTCTGGATAGAAAGGTCTTGGGTTGAGGCTGCAGTGGTTGTCGTGTCCTTTTGTTCACCTTATGATCGGATTGTGAAGAGGCTAAACTTTTCAGTATGAGAGATTACTTTGTGGCATTGTTTTGGTGGGAAAATATTCGGAACTACCTCTGGTATCCAGTATAGTTGACCCCCCACAGTAACAATGACACTACGGGGTTGAGACTCATAAACATCACGACGCCTCCACATATATGGTTGGCCTAATAGAACATCACATACTTTCAATGGGGCAACATCACACAATATCTCATCTTTGAAGGGATTGATGTTGTAGGATAGGTGACACTGCTGGTTGACATGAAGATCTTGACCCTGGTGAAGACACCCGATGTTGTATGGTTGCGGGTGTGGTGTTGTTGGAAAATCCAACTACTTGACAATCTCTGCTGAGATGATGTTCTTTTGGCTTCCGCTATCAACAATAAAATGCAGTGGAGTCCCCTTCACCCACATCTGTGAATGGAAGAGTTGCTCCCCCTCCTCAGGATCCTCTTCTGGTTGGATTGTTGCAGTTGCGATAGTAGCAGTGGGTTTTGCATCAATTATCTGTCTCATTTTATTATTTTCTGAATCATGGTCCAAGTCGGGGTTTGACTCTTTTTCTTTGAGCTCGACCACCAATGAATGTATTGAGTGACATTCATCAGTGTTGTGCCAAGGGCTGTTGTGGAACTCACACCACTTTCTGGTGTCTTTCTTAGACTTCCCATTACCCTTCTTTTCCTACATCTGGGACTGGCTCTCTTGAGGTTGGCCTTCCTTGCTCTGTCCATGCTTCTCCCACTTTCTCTGCTGCTTGAATTTCTGCTCAATTTTGACTGCATATCGATACGCAACTCCCAGTGAGGAGATGTCCAAGAAATCCATCTCTGTTTGGATGTACCTATGTAGACCACTGTGGTACTTCAAAACCAGGTGCCGCTCGAAGTCTTTGATACCCAGCTTTGAGCGCAAGGTATGGAAGATGTTGGTGTACTCCAACACCGTGTGGTCTCTTTTCTGACGCAAAGTTGTCCATCTCATGTATTGGTCATCATAGTTTCCGATAGGGTAGAACTCCTACGTTAAGGTATCTACAAAGGCCGCCCAAGTGGTTTCTATCCGAAATAGTGTAGATTCATCCACAATGTACCTCTCCCAGTAACCTTCCCACCAAGCTCTGACATGGGGAAGGGCTTAAGGAGTGCGAAGGTGATCTTTTCACTGTCGAATTTTTTTTGGACAGAGTAATAACCTTCTAGCAAATTCAACCATTTTTCTAGAGCATCTTCATCTATCTGACCTTCAAATAAGGGGATATCAAAATTGACTTTTACCTTGAAGGGCGTCACACTTGATAAATGGTTGCTTGTTGAAGATGCCTCTGTTGCCGCCATCGGTAGTTTTCGAAGGATCTAAGTGAAGTTGTCCATCATCTCGTTCCTTTGTCACACAAGGGCATCCTTGAGCAATGTCTAGAAAGGATCTCCTTCTCTGTCATCTCTCTTTTCTTTCGCCATGGGAGGTTGTTTGGGCTAGCGAGAGTGGTTGTCCTCAAGCGAAACTAGCTCGAGACCCAAATCTCTATACCCTAACCTTGTCGGGGACTTGCTCTAAGAAATAACAAGGAGCATACTGCTCTGATACCACTAATCCAAATTATTTTGAGAATGACATGAAGACATAAATATAACAGAGATACAAAAAGGAAATACATAGAGATATTGCAAGAAACACAGAAATATAGTGAAACCCAACTTCTATTAATGAATAAGAGAGAAAAACAATATAGAACACAAACTGGAAGAATGGGGTAGCTTATCTCTGAAAAGAAAGAGATGTTGGCTACACTTCATTCACAACAAGCTTTACATCACACTCCATTGCATGCTTAAAGGGCCTCCTTCACCTTAATTATATATGACAGAGTGAGAGGAGAACAATTCCCGTGATGCATGTGGGATAAATTGGACTAAGTTTATAAAATTCCATAGGCATGTAAAGCACTAGGACTTCTCGAGCGGTCACCCATCCTAGTACTATTCTAGCCTGAGCGCACTTAACTGCGGAGTTCTAATGGGATCCGGTGCATTAAAACTATGTTGTAGGCATGTACATAAGACCACTAGGAAATCATTAAATGATGTGTGTAATTAACAAATGAAGATGACATTACAGTCCATTCCCCATCAAAAGGGTGAATATCATGGTTTATCAAAACCACACGCTCAAAATGGTGATTCATTGGAAGAGGTGGATGGCCATTGAGATCCATTTGGATCAACTTGGCCAGTTTAGGTCAAGGTCAATAATAGATCTATTATTAGGTTGTTTTTTTCTGTAGAGGTTTTCTAGGATAATTATGTGTCTAATTGTATGGTTTCTTGTGTAATTTTTTTTTCTCTCTCGCAAATATATTTTATTATGCTTGGTTAAAATACTAACATGTGGTATTTGAGCGATAGGTCTCAAGTTTGAAACTTGCCCGACACGTGCTAGGGGGGAGATTGTTGGACATTGGATTCAACGCTTCCCACGAGTTTCACAACATGGGTTAACCCCATCTCGTGGATCCTAATTCCGACGATTGTGGAAGAGACTAATGCCTGCGGGTTTTGGTTTAACATAAATCAACACCCAACAAATGGTATCATAACACGTTTTTGGCTTTTGGGGGACGCCTTTCTTGCTGAGCGTTTGGCTTGATATTGATAGATCAATTTTATCTTGGTTTTGTGATAAACTTGGGTTCAATAGGAGCTTTTCAATAGTGATTCATGTGTTGAAAGATAATGGAAAGCAATTCTAGAATCGAGATTGAGAAGTTCAATGGTAAAAACTTTGAGCTATGGAAGCTCAATATGGAGGACCTTGTTGTAGACAAAGAACAATGGATTGTTGTGGATATTGGTACACGACCTACTGGTACTCGACCTACTAGTACACAAACTATCAATACACAAACTACTAGTACACAATCTACTGGTACACAAACTACTAGTACTCAATCTATTGGTATGTCGAAAGAAGATTGGGAGAAGATGGATAGAAGAGAAAGGAGTACGATTTGAATCTCCCTGGTTGATTCAATGTTATTGAATGTGTCAGGAGAATCTACAACTACAGAACTATGGGAAAAGTTAGGGAATTTGTATCTGTCAAAGTCCTTGGTAAACAAGTTGTTTCTTCAAAAGAAAATGTATCATCTTAAGATGGAAGATGGAGATTTTGTGACAGAGCATCTAAATGCCTTCAATACTCTAGTAAGTCAACATGGATCTGTTAATATTATGCTTGCAGAATAAGATACATGTATTACTTTGTTATGTTCTTTTCTAGACTCCTGGGATAATCTGGTTATAGCAATTGGTAGTACCACTCAATATGCATTGAAGTATGTGGATGTAGTTTCATCCTTGTTATCAGAAGAGATGAGGAAGAAAAGCGTAGATAGTCATAGCATAGATGGTTTATTTGTAAGAGGTCATCCCAAATATAGGGATACAAATAAGACTTTGGGAGGAAGTCACTTGTGTTGAGGGAGTTGACACAGAGACCTTGGTTAGAGACTAAGGTGGGGATCTTTGGTGAGATGCCAAGATTGAGAGACCCTTGGTGAGAGACCAGGGTGGGGACCTTTGGTGAGATGCCAAGGTTAGGATCTATGGTGAGATGTCGAGATCAGGTACCTTGATGAGAGATCAAGGTTGGATCTATCAAAGAAGAACTTTTTCTAGTGTGAGGAGTGTAGAAGCAAAGGAGGACTTTTGCTTAGACATTTTGCGAGGAGATCTCACTAGTTGGGTGAAGAGATTTCATCCAAGTGTTGATGCAAAGAGGGTTGAATCATGAAGGACTTTGACTCAAGATATTGGATAGGTGTAGAAGGACTTCCATCTAGAGATCAAATAGGTAAAGTAGAAGAGAGAGCAGAGGAAACTGCATGAGGGTTTCAGCTGATTGAAGCTAGAGGAAAGCACAACACCATACAGAAGTTGTCGTACATGTACGCGGGTTTCAATTGAGACAGTCATGTATGTACATGGGTTTGCCGAGGGTAAAGCATGCGTACCCCTAGTAAATCACCAAGTAAAGTATGAGGCATACCTAGGTGATAGGGGGCTACATGCAGAATCCCCAATTCAAGTTTAAAGGGAGGATTGTTAGGGTTAACCTTGAATCAAGAATGAGTCAAAGTGGTTTAGGTCTCAACACATGGTTTTGGGCACATGGTATTGATGTCCCATGGTTTGTATGCTGAAGAATGCAAGTGAAGAAGCCTTTATAAGGCTTGTAAGGCTCCATTGTAATGTGGCATGGAGGTGAGTCGTGGCTAGCTCACTTGGCCCAGCTTGGACGATTTAGGTCAAGGTTAATAATATATATATTACTAGGCTAGTTTTTCCCCGTAAGGGTTTTCTAGAATAATTATGTGTCTAAGTGTATGGTTGCTTGTGTGTATTCTTTTTCTCTCTTGCAAATATATTTTATTATGCTTGGTTAAAATCCTAACAGAACATGGGATATCCAGAATCAAGCAAGCAATTCTTGGAAATCCCAAGAGCTAGGTTTAGGTCATGGCATGTTAGACAACAAGAAAACCATTCGTGGTACTCCCAGGAATTCGTTTAGGTCACAGGGGTTGTTAGATAGCAAGATGAGGTCGTGGGAACCGTCAGGAAACAAGATGAGGTCATGGGTGCCATTAGACAACAAGATGAGGCCGTGGGCAACATTGAGCAACAATTAAACAAATTGTGTGGTTTACAAGAGAGGAATCTAGATCATCGGTTCTATAGGAAGCAATAGAACACTGTGTGAACAACCAAAAATAGAAGAAAACAAACCTCTACTAGCTAAACTTGCCAACAAACAAAATGGTGCGTGGGCACTTCAAAACACCAACCAAACAAGTAAGATTCGCTTCCCAGTGAGAGAACGACTCATAAAAGAGAGAAATATCATTTTAGAAAGTTTTTCAACAGCTTCAGAAGGAGGGCCGTGGATTTCCCTTCTCCCAATTCACTCAATGGTGGAGGATATCTAGTTGTTGAAATGGGTAACCACCATTAAACCAATATTCTTTGAAGAAAAACTTCTCACTTAGTAAAATAAAAGAATACATGGCAAATAAATCCTCATCCACTCAAATAAGATATAAAGAAGCTATTAAAGGATAACCAACAAGCTACAATAAACCACAATGATGACTTAAACCAATAAATTACTCAACACACAGAGGAAAAACCAACTCATTGAGACATGATTTTTACCTTGGAACCCAAATGGAAAAACTAGATTCGAATGGGGCTCATAATTTCATTCAGCTATATCTCTTTACAATTCGATTTGTTCCTCTCCTCCTTGGCTAAAAATCCTTTTGAGAATGAGAGTGAGGAAATAAATAGGGAGAGCTAGGGGGCAAGGGAAGGCCAACAACCATGGCTCTTCACTTCCCATTATGTAGCCTTCTCTCCTATTCATTTTCTTATCATTTAATTATTTCTTTAAACTTTTCCTTCACATCTTTGTTCGTCTTATTCAACTTACATTTGCATTGTCTTACATAGCTTCCATAATATTGGTTGATTTTCAAGTTGTATTGTAGGTACCAAGTCTTACCCATTCCTGGTTCAGATCTGTTTTGGATCACACCTCCCCATTTAGAGGCTTTTTGGTCTCCAAAAGATTAAGGAAACCAATCTGGATCATTGTTGTTCGCTTATCTAGAACATGGTTCTGAAGTTAGCTCCTGGATACAGCTCTAACTATGGATCTGGCTATGGCTCGTGGATTTGGTCCTTGGCTATGGATTTGTCTCTAGTTCTGGTTCACTTTTTCCCAGAATGCAATAATCTTCTCACTGACTCTAAGATTTGAGCAATCTTTAGATCGAAAATATGGACTCAACATCCATTCTGATCTTCCTCTTTGCCTTGGAGACAATCCATCTTGGCAGTCATGAAGCCAAGTCAAGTGTTGGTCTTCTTGTTGTTCAGTGTGACCTCGACATGATTCCATCACATAAAAACTCCTGAAGAGGAAGTGTGGTTTCCTTCTTTAGCTAGGATCACTTGCTTCTTGGCATGGAAACAAGTCTCTAATGCCTACACATGCTTGTAAACATACTGTGGATTTATCAAGAACTCCTCTAAGGTCATTGACCTCCATGCACCAATATTCAACACAAATCTAATATGGGGTTCTTCAGATGCAATATCATAAATAAGAACTGGATTGTGGCTGCTCTCAACATCATCCTGCTATGGTGTGACTAACCTTCTCCACTGCTATAGCTCCCTCGTTAGATTTTTCTCTTTGGATTAGAGATGTATGCAACTTTTCATCTCCTTTCATCTACGCTTTCCACACTCTTCTTTTGGTTGTGCGATTTCTAGGGTGAAGATATGGATGAAGTTTCTAACACTTTACTTCCCAATGAACACCCAAATTGTAGTGGTTGAAAATGTTCTTGTTGTTTCTACAAGGTCTTCCGGACATACTCCTCTCCACATGCCTTTGATTTCACTGTTGGATTGGAGAAGTCTTCTTTCCATTCTTACTATGAAAAACATTTGTCATGTGGAATGTGGCTTGCTTCTCCCAGAAAGCTACCTCGCGATGGCCTTTCTTTCCCTAGAATGAGCTTACCTCTGCATACAAACAATTGACAACATTATGGCCTCTCATCTTGCAACATTGACAAACAAGGAATGTCTTTGTTTGAGGTAGACCTCATGGTCTTTTTGTTGTTGTTTATGTATCTGAGTGTAAATGTAGGATAAGTTCATGATCTCTATGTTAGGTTGTTTTATTCATTGCAGTGAAAGAACAATCATCCAACTATCTAGTCGAGGTGGATCGACTAGGTGATATGTCGACCGAAAAGTCAAGCTGAGTTGATGGTCAAGTTGAAGGTCGAAGTGATCAACTAGGAATTCAAAGTCAAAGTAATCGATGGGAAGTTGAAAGGTCAACTGACAGGAGGTCGAGTGGCAATCATCTGAAGACCAATTGGAGGTAGAATAGTAAACCAATTGAAGTCGAATGGAACAAAATCTCAAGATTCACAGGATTGTAGCCAATTATTTGCGTAGATCTGTAACCATTTTTGGGAGCCATGATTTAGGGTTTTTCATACTGTAAAGCCTATAAATAACGTGTGTTGTAATAATGAAAAAGCTAATCTTTAGATGAAGGTTGTTGGTCATGTAGATGTAAGTTGAATTGGTTGCAAGGTTGTTCTTGTGTAAAGCAAAAGAGAGTATGATGGCGATTGTGTCTTAGGTGTAGACAAAGGTTATTCATGTAAATCGTTATTTATTGAATGAATAAGACAACAAGGAGCAACATGCTCAAGGAATGTTGGATTTCCCATTTGGGTTTCCAGGGTAAAATCTCTGTGTATCATGTTTTCCATTTATTTTCTTGTTTAAATCTGTCTTGTCTTTCCCATTTGGTTTAGTGTAGATGTCTATTTCCTAACATGTCGTATCAGATCCCATATGATCCATTATGTTACAATTTGTATTAGAGAAAGCCTAAGCAGATCTTGGATCTAAGTTAAACCTAGGTCCAGTGGGAGTTGTAAGTCATAGATCTTTAAAGTTGTGCTTGAAAGAATGGAAAGTAGTTTGAGGATAGAGATTGAAAAATTCAATGGCTAGAATTTTGATCTTTGGAATCTTAAAATTGAAGATCTCCTTGTAGATCGAGAGCAATGGGAAACTGCAAGCCCAGGTACCATTCCGGCAGGTATGTCGAGGGAAGAATGGGAGAAACTTGAAAGAAGGGCAAGTAGTACGATTCAACTTTGTTTCATAGATTTGGTGCTCTTGAATGTCTCAGGTGAAGACTCGGCCAAGAAACTATGGGACAAGTTGGGAAGCTTGTACTGGTCGAAATCCCTAGTAAACAAGCTATTCCTTAGAAATAAATTGTATCTTTCGAGGATGAGTGATGGGAGCTCAGTAACATAGCATTTGAATGCATTCAATACTGTAATAGTCAGTTAATATCTATCGATATTAAAATTAATGAGGAGGAGAAATGTATTATCCCATTATGTTATTTTCCAGACTTATGGGACAACTTAGTGATGGCTATAGGGAGTAATTCAACCACACTAGTGCTATAAGACGTGGTTTCATCTATATTGTTAGAAGAAATGAGACATAATAACATGGAAGGATCAACCAAATATGCCTTGATGGTGAGAGGTCGACCAATCGACAAAGATAAAGGAAAATTCTCTAGTATAAAGTATAAGTCCAAGTGTATATCTAAATCCCCAGTTCAGTCGACAAGAAGATGCTAGAAATGTTGTAAAGCTGAGAATTACAAGAGAAAATGCAAGTCAAAGGAAACAAAAGTTAGTACATGATTTGTCGAGAAGCAGTCAACTGAGAGGAAGACTACTCTGGACAAAGGAGGCAGTGTGTATTTGGCGTTGACCAATACACATTCAAATCAAAATTTTTGGTTGATCGACTTAGGAGAATCCTTTCATATGACACCTCACATAGAATGGTTATGCAAATATGAGAGTTAATAAGGGGGATATGTGTTCTTGGGTGACGACTCGACAACCAAAATTGTTGGATTTGGAAGAGTCCAATTGATACTGTAGGACTTGAGGAGTAGAATCCTTCCAACTGTGCTACACATTTCAGGTTTGGAAAGGAATATAATATTTGTCATCAAAATGAGTGATGCAGGTGTGCACACTCTATTTCAGAAGGATACCTTCAAAATGGTCAGGGGTGCGATGGTATTAATGGGAGGAGTTTGGATTGGAACCCTATACAAGTTCTTAGGAAATGTTGACTTGACTGGATGCAACAACATTGTTGTTTCTGGTGTTGACTCGACTCGACTCAATTCAGGCTTAGTCAAAACAAACCAACTCACAATCCTTGGACTTTCTGATGAAACTTCAGATCACAATCCTTAATAACATGGCCTACCTTGTGGAAATGAGAGCAACAAAATGAGATATTTACATAATCAAGAGGTTGAGTATAAGAGCAGCTCCCAACAACCAAATCCATTGGTTCATACAAACCTTGACACGATCTAGAGATACCAGAATCAGAGCCCTCGAATGAACATTGCTAGTTTTGTATCTATCATCAACAAATATGAAGGTACCTAAAACCTCCCCAATTGTTCGCAATCCAACATCTGACCAAAACTCGACTGAAAAATTCAGTAGCTTAATCCAGGTGGGTAATTTGGAGATAACCTTCTCTCAAGTGTCAAAAAGAGGGTGCCATAGTTTAACACATAAAAGGAGACAATCCAAACACCATTGTTTCAATAAAATTTCCCCTCCATCTTCCTTTGATAAAAAAATGAAGCCAATCCACCCATAAGAAAGAAGGTGAAAGATAGGTGGATAACCCAGTATTGTAACCTAGGTGCCTTCCAACCACGAGCTGAGCGAAGCAATAGAAATTCTGCGGCTGCAAAATTTCCCAACTATTGCAAAATCCGAGGTTTGCAACTTGATTAACCCTTAAATATTCACCGACTACCAATGCCACTTCTCCTCCGTGGAATTTTACAAATTTTTGCTACTTGTGATAGGTAGACCATCACTTCATAATAGTCCTCCCTCCCTACAACTCATCCTTCATGATTTTTCTACCAACAAAACTTGAAGACATATGCATTTCACAACTTTTCTCTACCAAAGGCACCTCCTGTTGGCAATTTCAGCTATCAGAAAGCAAATCAGCGTATACTTGTCATTGATGGCAAGAATGTGTGGTCGCAGTGATGAAAATAGCATTGAATAACAACGCAATAATAATCGAGAGGAGAAGAGACAGTGATCGTTGGATCCCATCCTAATTTCCCGAAAGAACCAGGACCGTCAGA
>ML833455.1:36656-48270 GCA_009831015.1 Picea engelmannii
TTAGAAAACAGTGGGTTGGCAACCTACAAGTATGAAGACTTTAAACAAGTCAAGATTGCTTCGGGGGAAAAACAAGCAGTAGGACCTAGTGTCGATAATTGTATAGTAGACCTGGGAGTGTGTACTACTAGGTTGAAGGTATACGTCACTCCTCTCAGGGTGTGTGACCTAATCATTGGAATGGATTGGTTAGTAGCTCACCAATGTTTAGTAGATTGTTTCGCAAAGAGGGTGCTTTGTGTTGATGATGAAGGAAGACTAGTAGAGATCCAGGGTGTACAAAGAAAAGTGTCATTACACTTTATATCAACTATGAAGGTTAAGCGATGCTTGAGGCAAGGGTGCTGAATTTATGTAGTGGAAGCAATGAATGAAAGGAAAGGACCCTCATTGGATCACTACCCAGTATTGTCAGAATTTAAAGATGTTTTTCCGAATGAGTTACCAGGGTTACCTCTTGAGAGGCAGCTTGATTTTACTATTGAGCTAAAACCTGGTGCAGAACCAATCTCCAAGACTCCGTATCAGATGACAGTGCCGGAACTTTGTGAATTGCAAATGCAGTTGAAAGAGTTACTGGACTTAGGGATAATAAGGCATAGTGTCTCACCTTGGGGCGCACCAGTAATTTTTGTAAAGAAGAAGGATGGTTCCTTACGGCTGTGTATAGACTACAGGGACTTGAACCATGCTACAGTGAAAAATAGGTACCTGATGCCATGGATAGATGACCTTTTCAATCAAATGAAAGGAGCAGTCATATTCTCAAATCTTGATTTGTGATCAGGGTATCATCAGTTAAGGATTAAGGAAGGTGATATCCCAAAAACTACCTTTCGAACTCAGTTTGGACATTACAAGTTTGTTGTCATACGTTTCAGATTGACCAATGCGCTAGCAGTATTCATGAGCCTAATGAGCAATGTATTCCGGAAGTACTTAGATCGATTTGTACAAGTCTTTCTAGATGACATCCTCATCTATTCCAAGAATGAAAGAGAACATGAGGAACACTTGTGAATAGTGTTGTCCTGCCTTAGAGAGAACAAATTGTATGGGAAGCTATTGAAGTGTTCCTTCTTCCAAAAAGAGATTCACTATTTAGGTCATATCATTTCCGGCAAAGGAATCCTTGTGGGCCCAGAAAAAGTAAAGGCCATTATGGAGTGGTCAGTGCCGCAAAATGCCCATGAGGTGAGAAGCTTCATGGAGCTAGCAGGTTATTATCGTAGATTTTTGGAAGGATTCTCCAAAATAGTGAAACCCATCACCACCTTGCAACATAAGGGGGTGAGGTATGAATGGATAGAAGAGTGTGATAGTGCATTCATTGAGCTTAAGAGGTTACTACACATGGTATCAGAGYGCCAATTATACGAGTGTTGGATATGGAAAAGGACTTCATAGTCTGGATGGATGCCTCAAAGCAACGGTTGGGGGCCATGCTAATGTAGAATGGAGGAGTGATAGCCTATGMATAAAGGAAGTTGAAGAAACATGAAGAGTAATACGCGACTCATGATTTAGAGTTGGCAGTTGTAATGCTAGCTCTGAAAATTTGGAGGCACTATCTTGTGGGGAAAAACTTTGAGCTCAAAACGGACCATCAAAGTTTAAAACAACTCTTCACTCAAAGAGATCTGAATGCCAGGCAAAGGCGATGGAGTGAGTTTATGAGTGAGTACGATTTTGTTATTTAGTACATCAAGGGAAAGGAAAATGTGGTCACAGATGACTTGAGTAGGAGACCATGTATCTTCTCCTTGGTAACCTTAAAGGTCAATCTGAGGGAACATGTGTTGGCACAACTCCAATGAGACAATTGGTATTTAAAGGTTACTTCAAACCTCCAGAGGTGGAGGTATTTAGATCCAAAGTATGAAGGATATAGTCTGGAAACAGACGGACTATTAAGATATCGAGGAATAATGTACATCCCTGAGAATGGGGATATTCGAAGCATCATACTGAAGGAAGCCCATAGAGAACTTTATTGTGAGCATMTGTGTGTGAAGAAGATGTATGSATATATAAGGAAACTCTTCTTCTGGGTAGGCATGAAGTGCGATGTAGTCCATTTTGTTGCCAAGTGCCTAGAATGTCAACAAGTGAAAGTCGACCACCATCACCCGGCAGGCCTCCTACAACCACATGATGTTCCTATGTCCAAGTGGGAATTCATCTCTATGGATTTTTTTGTGGGGTTGCCGCTCACATCCCATAGAAAAAATGCCATTCTTGTGATAGTGGATAAGTTAACCAAGAGTGATCATTTTACTTCGGTTAGAGACACTTACAATGTCACTGATGTGGCACGTGTTCTTGTAAGTGAGGTTATCCATTTGCATGGGATACCTAAGAAGATCATTTCAGATAGGGACTCCAGATTCACTTCTAGGTTTTGGACAAGTTTACAATCAACGTTGGGGAGTCAATTGAACTTAAGAACAACTTATCATCCTAAAACAGATGGGTAAACAAAGAGAGTAAATCAAGTCATGGAAGACATGCTTAGGATGTATGTCATGGATAATCAAAACCAGTGGGAGAATTACCTTTGGTAGAGTTTGCCTACAATAACAGTTTTCATAGCTCCATCAGAATGCCACTCTACGAAGCTTTGTATGGGAGGCCGTGCAGAATGCCATTGAGTTGGGATAGACTAGAAGACCAAGTAATAGTTGGGCCAGAATTGATACAGGAGATGGAAGAACAGGTGATTCAGATTAGGCAGAGACTAAAAAAATCACATGATAGGTAGAAAAGTTATGCGGATGCACACAAGACCAACCGAACTTATGAAGTGGGAGACTAGGTTTTCATTTGTATCAGGCCTAATAAGAGTACCATATGGTTCGGGAAGGGGATGAAGTTGTCACGTCAATTTATAGGACCATTCAGAATCAAAGAGAAAATTGGAGCCGTTGCCTATCATCTCGTACTACCACCCCATTTGCATAAAACTCATAATGTATTTCATGTATATTTTTTACGTCATTATGTTGATGATGAATAACATAAACTAAATTGGAAGGAATTGCAGGTATCGGACGTGGGAACCCTCACGATAGAACCGTTACGCATATTGGATCGTAGAGTCTGAAAGCTCAGGAACCGTCTTGTAGACCAAGTTAAGGTCCAGTGGGACAAGTATAGTCCAGGATCTCCTACTTGGGAGGACATCGAGACACTATGACGAGACTATCCCTCACTTTTTTGACCACCTCGAGAACATGTTTCTCGAAGGCTGGGTGTATGTAACACCACCTTTTTACTTAGACAACCAGGATTACCTGAGGCCTATATACTTTATTTTCTAGTCACAATGAAACTATTAAGTGATACACCTAAACTCTAAATGTATGAACTTTTATGTATGATTAAATATTATTGATGATGATGTATGTAATGCAATCTATTATGTGAATGTAAATTTTACGAATGTTTAAATGTTATTGATGATGATGTATATGATGCGACATATTGTGAGAATGTGAATTTAATGACTTTTTAAATGCTATTGGGATGATGTTGGATATGATGCAATCTATTTTGGATAAATGATAATCTTATGAATGGGTGTCGAAATTGAATTATGGGATATTATGAGATTTATTTCTAACTGAAAAACTTTGATGTTAATTTATCGGTAGAGGGATACCAAATTGAAATGATGATAGTATACAATGACATGATGATAATGCATAGAAATGTATGAGTTTTTGTTATAGACTAATCTGCAGGTTATGGGCTATGAAATAGCCAAAGGATAAAGATGATGAAAGTGGATATCATGACCACTAGACAAGAAACATTAAGGTATGAATATTGTATGTGAAATTGTATTGGTTTGGATGCATTGCTATGATATGTGGACCAGTGCATGATTTCAGGTAATGACATTGCCCAAAACCATATAAACGATGACAAAACCCCCAGCAACATGTTGCCACTGTAAATTCCATTGTAGGGTGTGGACCCTAGTTATGATTAGGAGGGGTGGAGGCATTTCCCACCGTGTATCCTCCAAAACCTGAAGTCATGGGAGGACGGTGTTAGTTCACGCTCCCCAAGACATGTGATGATGATTGTCAGATGCCTGCTAGGGAAGCTTGGTTGAGATAGAGACACTTCCGCTTACAGGTTCTATTTGGAGTTAGGTCAATATAGTGACGCTCAAAGATAGTCTAGCAGAGGAAGGATAGGAATGGATATGGAAGTAGGTTAGGAAGGAATGGTGAGTAGTAATAGTTGAGAATGTATCGAGATTTGTCTTATGGTGGAATTTAATGTTTTCCCTTCCAAAAAAAATGTGTATATATGAATATTCATAATTACGTAACTAAACCATAGTTGTCTAAATAAAAATTGTTGAACTGGATAATAGGAATTAAAGGATTTCTCAAATAATTGACTGGTTTGTTGTCTTTTATAAAAGACTAGTCTTCTT
This sequence comes from Picea engelmannii, assembly GCA_009831015.1. Classification (NCBI taxonomy): domain Eukaryota; kingdom Viridiplantae; phylum Streptophyta; class Pinopsida; order Pinales; family Pinaceae; genus Picea; species Picea engelmannii. Next base: position 41,107 of record ML833455.1, read on the forward strand.
GAGTGGATTGGATGCATACATAAAGTACTAAAGGATGATAGTTTTGATTATTAGTACATGCATGAGACTTGTATGTACTAGCTACACATGCATTTCTTGTACATATACACTAGTATGTATGAGTTTTCTTGACTTACTTACTGTTAATATCAGTTAATTGTTATGAATGTGTGAACAATGTTTCTTTTACTTTGACCATAAAATACCTTAACTTCGGGACGAAGTTTCCTGAAGAGTGGTTGTATGTAACAACCCTAGTTGAAAATATGCTTAGGGATTATTAAGAAAAATTAATTAGTTGATTAATTGTCTTAACATGGTTTTAACTAAACAATGATTGGCGTAATAATATTAATTAAATATTTATTAGTTAATTAATTAATTAATTAAATTAATTACCTATCACATTGAATGAACAGGGTAATAAATTTAAAAGGGTTAATAAATTATATTGTTTAAAAGAAAAGGGTTACGTATACGAAGGGGATAAGGAGCATTAATAATGAGATAAGGAGCATTAATAAACGAATAAGCAATGAATGAATGGATAAGGAAATAAATGAGGAGAAAGGATGGAGAAGGAGGGATATGAGCGGATGAGGTTTACGAAAGAGAGGAGAATTATCATTCTACATGGGGATTTTTATTTTGGGGGGGGGGGTCCTCTTGGATTTTCACAGAGGAGAGTTTGAGTTCTGTAGTCGGGAAGGGTTAGTACAGGGGGAACCAGTTTGCTGGGGGTTTTGGGCATGGGGGCCAGGATATCCATTTGGTATCATGGATCTAGGAAGTTGTCCTAGTTGGCAGGGTGGAAACTCAGTTTGGGCAGGGCTGGGCAGGGCATTAGGAAACAACAAAGCAACAGACTAGACAACTGGTTCGACGGAGAAACTAACATCAGGAAGAGGTAAAATTGTTTTATTCTGTTATGAATTTTATTATTCGTTGATAAATTTATATGTGTATGTGCTAAATTTATAAGAAATTACTAAGTTTTTGAAATCAAGTAGAAGTTATTGTTTTGTTTGTGGAATTAATTGATGTTAAATTAATACGTTTACTACATTTACTAAGAGAAGTATAAGGGAATACACCCTCTCTGCTTAAACCCCATCTTAGAGAAAATTTCCTTGGAGAGTAAAAGGGATTACACCCTCGAGGAGGTATGTTATCTAATCTCCTTGTGACTCCATTATTCCAATATTTAAGGAACCATTCATTGATTTGTTGCATTGGAGAAATAAAATATTTCATTGGGAAACGTGATTTTCGGACATTTTTACTTCGTGAAAAGTGGATTTTTTCCTTGTGCATTGGGAAAATCACAACCAATTTGGCATCTCCATATAGGGGATATTTTTTCTATTACAAAATTTAATCTTCATCCATTAGGGCTATAGAAACCCTAACTTACTTGATTTAATAACTCTCTTAGCAACCATTGGTTTTTGCTCAAAGTTTGCAACCGTTGGAAATGTTTGAGGATATTTAAGTGGTTGTTTTCATTGTTGTAATACATTGAATGTTACATACATAAGTATGATATAATTTTCTTTAGACAAGTGCTTACAACAAACTTATATTTTACACTAAGAGTATTGGTTTTTCATCTTGATTTTAGCTAGTCATTTACTGATTTTTCTCTTGCATTTTCTACTTGATCTTTAGCATTTATTGAGAAGATTATAGTGCATTTTTTATTTCTGATATATATTGTTATATATTTCTGCAAATTAGGGACATAAATATTAACTTGTTGATCCAATTAACATATACTATTGCAAAGTGTCTTTTCTTGTGTCTCGGGCGGCTACAATCATCCCAAGAAGTGTTATACCGACGGGGAAACAATTCTTGAATTGCAAGACATATATTTCCACCTTTCACTTCACTCAGAATTGACCTATAGGGGATTAATTTCCATCCATATTCATCTCCATCCCAAACCCCCTAGTTTCATTGGGATCACCTCCCTATAGTGACCTAGTCACCCTTGAAGTGCAGCACCTACATCGAGGTGAGATTGGGTATAGGATTCCCAAATTGTAGCACTTATTCCGTGGTTGGTTCGACCTTTTCCCAACCTACAAATTGCACTATAACACAACCATATAGGTTAAATTGTGAAGTACAAGTCCATAGAGAGTGTCTCTTCCTTTATATTTGCAATTGAATAAAAGTGAGTAGAGTAATCTCACCTTCTAGCTAGGTTTTATCCCATATTAGGTTTCTTGGGTTATAAATTGTGTTTATTTGTGGATGGTGTGTGAGTATTTATTTTTGTTCACTATTTTTTACATTTTATCTATTTCATACATTTTAAGCATAAAACAGATAATTAAAGAGTTTGGGATCTAAAGAAAATTGACCTTCATAATAAATATTTTAGTATTTTATTAGATCTATTATGATGAACTGTCCATTTGAATATCATCAACATTTGGTAGATCATTTATTTATTTATCTTAGATAAAAATGGAACATAAATGTTGTTTAGAGTTTTCAATTATGCTAGAAAATTCCCACGATAATAAAATACTTGYGAATCCTATATCATTCTAAATTTAGAGGTGTTCACACATTATATAAATTATCTAAAAAACCTATGAATCCTCTAGTTTTATGAATTTTTATTTGTTCACACATGATGTTAARGATATGAAAGTCTATCAATATATTTTGGTTAATGTAAATAAGCGATAACCTACTAATTTCAAGTGGAGAGCATAAGATGAGATATACATTTTGAATATATTTTTCCATTCCTTCAATGGAATAAGTTGTCACTCATTGTAGGAGGTAACCATATAGTGTATCACTATATAAATTTTTCTTAACTTAGGAAGAATGGAATCGACTTATTTAGATGAGTGTGTTTGATCACAATAGAAAAAACATGATTTATGAAATATGTTTCAATACAAATAATGGCTTCATTTTCATAAAATTAGAGAGAATGCAAATCTTAAGATGGTGGTTCCCTCATGTTCTTCAGTAGATAAATCATCTATGCTTCTATTCCTCATGGAAATTTGCTTTACCAATCAATGTCTTTGATTTTCTTTTAATAATTCTATACAATGTTAGCAACTATATTTCCTATTGTGAAGCTTAATTCACTTTATTTTTCATTTGAAGTAAATTCTCTATTTCAATAACAACTTAGATTGCAAACTAATAAAAATTTAATAATTTTTCAAACCAGTACACTGCAATTACTTGATACACCATGACCTTCTCTTGTTATTCTCTTATCAATACAAGTTGTATTCCACTCAAACTCTCAATCTTTCCTCTTTAATATCATGTTATTTTTTTAAATAAATAAGAATGTTTGCAAATATGATTAGAAATGGCCTCAATAAACTTATATAAAAGACAATATTTTATTATAATGAAGAGATTCGATATAATAGGTTTTATCTCCTTGTATGTCAATAAATAGTAGGGTAGATGTGCTACCAGTACAATGCAACTTCATTTTCAAAATACTCTCTATCATTTTATTAATCACTTAAATGTGCAAAAAATTATTATTTCAATTAAACCTTATATAAATTTTAACAAATAATAACTTCTCACTTTACCTTCCAAAAACGACCACATGGTGTAACCTAGAGTTGCGAGTCCATCATATTTTGGCATTATGATGATACACATTGATAGGAGATTTTTCCGTGTATCCAATATGCCATCTTTAATTATCCTTGCTAATTGCATCACCAATGTGGCACATTTTGAGCATGCTCGTGTGTCTCTCGAATCATCCTTATGTTGGACTAACCACTGCACCTCTTGTGAACTAGGGGTTTTGGACTAACCGCCGCACCTCTCATGGACTAACCACCATGATGGAAACATGGGACTAACCGCCCACTCAAGGAGCAGCTTGCTAACTGCTTCTTTGGGTGTGGCTCCACCTCTCACTTGACATTTTCTCCTTCAACTGAGATCCAATGCAAGCCCTCAAATGGATCACGACCCACCATGATAAAATGATGGCCCAGGCACTAGATCCACCGGGTTTGAGAACTTTCTTTCAGTCGGTTACTTTCTTCTCTCCAACAACAGGTCAACTCCATAGAAGATATACACATTCCTTCACCATTCTGCAACCTTCGACCAACCCACAGAACTCTCTAATCTTTCTCACCGAAAGCACCTTACAAATATGGTTCACTTGGATTTCACTTTAGCCAGCTTCTCCATGGCTCCAAAACGAGTCCTCTTGGCTCCTCCTCGAACCCCTTTCACTTTTCACATGGGACTACGACCCATCAAAGTTGTGGTATAATTGCACCTCGTCAGCAACTGCTCCTTCAGAAATAGAGGATGACACAATAACAAGCAAACCAGAGTTGTTCTCTTCAGACAACAACATGGGCGTCTTGACTCTGTCTAAAACTTATACTACTCTAGCTCATCACTAGTGGCTTATGATGATATTATACCCATGCACATCTTGTCCATGCTACACAGATCCTCCAATCTGTAGCAGTCAAGTTGATAACATCAATGAGCAGTGATGGGCGACTCTACCTTTCTACCCCGAGCAACGTCTCTCCACAATCACAGTGTCTTTCCTCGACATCCTTTACTTCTCTTCACTTTAGGATGATCACCGACTAACTTTTCCCCTCCGCCTTGAGATGAGCATGTAACACCACTCTCATTCCTAGGGCTCGAATTGCAGCTTGAATTCGGTCATCTGAATGTTCTTCACATTACTCTGGGCAATCCCGTGAGGGATCTAAGCCCAAATTGGCTTTGATACCATATCAAAAAAAATATAACATATATTCGATGATTTGATATGGGAAACCTTAGAAATAAATAGGCTAGGAAATCCTATAAAACCCTCTACCTTTGTGGATCTGAAAACAACCTAAAAGCTATAAATGAATACAGCTATAACAACCCTAAAACCAACTCTAACAAATAATTGATACTTCGACATTATTCGAACACCTTATATATCCATCCGAACACACTTATGTACTTTCCATGTATGCATGGTTCCCTTTTATTAGATCTTATTCTCTTGACATGATGGCGTTCTCCACCATATCTATGATTAAAAGGGGTCTTATAAGAACTATTCAGATTGTATGGTACACTCGAAATATCATATGGTGTAACCATACTTCAAATCTTAGGTCTCTAAGAAGCGCTCCATTCAACGAAAGGAACAAAAAGAACTCTTATATTTTAGGTATGTGAGAAGCTCCATCTAATGTAATGAAGGGAATACCAAATATGTTTTTTTTTAATATAGAATTGAAATTTTTATAAATTTCAAATTTAAAATAAAATAAAATTAGAAGGTTAAAAGTTAATATTTTTTGAAAAATCAAGGAAATAATAAATTGTTTTCAAATTAAAGGTTATTTACTAAAAATTGTGATGTATTTTTTTTAGTCAGGTATATAAAATAATTTAAATTAGGTAAACTTCATATTAATATTAAATTTATTAAGCATTGAGAAGAATCAAATTTATGATAATGAAAAAAAGTTACATTTTTTAAAAGGTTTTCACTTATAAAGATTTGATCTTTTATGGACATCATAAATCTTGGGTTAATATGGATTTATTTTGATAATATAGATATTGTTGATGAACTTTATATTATATTTTGTTTATTAAATACTAATAACTTATAAAATTAATAATAAATAAATTTAATTTAAAAAATATATATTTTATTTACTCAAAGACACTCTACAATCCTATGAATAAACTTTTCATATAACATAACCCATTAAAATGTTAATAAAATATATAAATAAAAGTTAAAAAAAATAAAAAAATTAATAATAATAATTTATATTTGCCACTTATATAAAAAATAAATAAAATGATTACTATATTTTATAATATTAATATATTCTGAAATATTTTATGAATTTGTTTTGTTTAGATTTGTCCTAATTTTTATTAATAAATAGCTAAAACAATGTAGTGATTAAGAAGCTCATAATATATTATAAAATATATTAATATATCAAAAAATAAATCAATATCTTTTAATATGATGATGATGATTAAATATCAGTAAAATTCAATTGGTCTATTGGACTTTAAGAGGTTAAGTAATTACTATGCTCTAATTTTTTTAAAATTTTGTTTCTATGCTTCAAAAGCATTAAGAGAAGATTTGTAAGATCACCATACTTTTGTTAAGTTAAGAGGTTAGAAAAGTTGGTAGTGTAACACATATTTTGAAAATGAAATCTAATATGGATATAGGCTCTACAATCTAAGAGAAAGTGTTTTTCATCTTCGACCTTCTTAGTGTCACAAAAGTGAGACACCTTTTCATCCCATGGATTTTTAGGAATTGACCAACACTCGGTTTCACTATGGAGCTGGTGAGATTTTGTTCTTATCTTAGCAATGCTTATTTTTTTCTTTACACTTAGAAAAAAAAATTTGATCTTCTACATTAGGCTGATTATATCCTTATAATACCTTAATTTTATGTTTTCCTCTAACTCTTTAGCACACCACATTTTCTCAAATTTTGATTTCATGTTTTTTTAATAGTATCTTTATTCTAGAAAATAGTTTCCTTGTTTGAGTCGATGATGGTTATGACTCAATTTTGAAGCAATTTTAGGAAATCTCTTGTTGCCCATGTTGTTTAACTTGTTCTTATACATTGGGTATCTAGTCATAGCCATATCCATGCTCTTATATCAATATTATAAATTATATTAACATATTTTATAATATTAATATTTTTAATACTTTAATATTAATATATTAAACTAGTATACATCCATCAAATCTATAGAAGTGATAACATTTTTAAGAGTACCTCAAGATATTTGATTTCTCGACATTTGATAGATCTTAATGTAAGATGAATCTATATTGACTATATATTTATTAATTAATAATAACTTATAAAATTAATAAACAAATAAATTTAATTTAAATTTAAATTATTTTCTTTATTTAATAAATATTTTACTATAACATACCATTCAATTTAATAAATAAAAAAATAAATCTTAGAAACTTTTCTATAACTAATTTGAACAATTATAAAATGGTCCCAATAAAAGAATATAAAAATTAAAAATAATAATTGATTTAATTAACTTAATAAAAAATAAAAAATAAAAAAACCAACCTAACTCCGTGTTACTAACAAATAAA
>ML833456.1:0-11461 GCA_009831015.1 Picea engelmannii
TCACCCTCTTTAATTCTTTTCCCAGCTCTAATGTTTTCTGACATTCTTCCCCACAGACTTATACTGAAACAAATATCTATTTTTTGTTCACTGAGAAGACCCGCAAACCCTTTTTGAAGTGTCGTTATTATAGCAAACTTGTCGCAACATTCGTCAAATGCAACATATTTATAGATTTTGTAACGTTGCAATTCCGACGTAAAAAAGTCCTAAGTGACCGTTGGTATTTTGACTTGGTGAACATACTAAGGTGACCGTTGGAGGGGAAAACCTAGTTTCGCAAACGTCGCAATTGCGACATACATTTTCACAAACGTGGCAAGAGCGATGTTAACGTGGAAAGACCGACGTTAACGTGGAAATTGCGACATACATCTTCACAAACGTGGCAAGAGCGACGTTCCAGTGGAAAACGTGGCAAGAGCGACGTTAACGTGGCAAGAGCGACGTTAACGTGGTAATTGCGACATACATCTTCACAAACATGGCAAGAGAGACGTTCCAGTGGAAAACGTGGCAAGAGTGACGTTCCAGTGGAAAACGTGGCAAGAGAGACATTAACGTGGCAAGACCGACGTTAATGTGGCAATTGCGACATACAGCTTCACAAACGTGGCAAGAGAGACGTTCCAGTGGAAAACGTGGCAAGAGCGACGTTCCAGTGGAAAATGTGGCAAGAGTGACGTTAACGTGGCAAGACCGACGTTAACGTGGCAAGAGCGACGTTATCGGGCAACATGAATTTTTTTTTATATAAATTTCCTCTATTTTGCGACAATATGGACAATTTTGTCCATAACGCTGCAAATAAAACGTCGGAATTTTTACAATATGTAGTAGTGAGCTGGTGCGGGCTGCATTATTATTGATCCAGTAGGTAACAAAACCCTGATTGCATGCAGGTTAGAATTTGAATGTACTAATAACACAGCAGAATATGAGGCTTTATTGCAGGGCCTCAGAAAAGCATTAGACCTGAACATTCAAAATTGGACTGTCTTTGGAAATTCGGAAATCATGGTTAGACAGGTGAGAGATTCTATCCATTGTCTGTCTCCGCATCTTAAAATCTACCAATCTGAGGTGTGAAATTTAATGAATAAGTTTACTGCTTTCAACATAAATTCTATTCCTAGATTGAATAATTCTGAAGCTGATTTATTAGCTAACGTAGCTTCCAAACTCTTTCCTGCAGAAGGCTTGTCCCCGAATGCATTCTCTGTCGAACTGTTGTTCAGGCCATCCGTTCCTGACAACATCACGAATTGGAGAGTCTTCGACGACGATCAACAAATTATCAATTTCCTGCATATCGAAGAAACTTTCCAAGGCGCGGTGATTGACGAATGCACTCATGACGACAACCTACACGATTTCATGGTAAAACCAGATCCGAGATCTCCTGAATCTTCATCGGACATGGTAAATTCGATCCCTAAATCTGTAGTTAGATTAGAAAATTTTTATGATCTTCAAGACAAATTCAAAAAATCGGTCAACTGTAAAACAAATAGTTTCTCTTTATCATATGAAAAAGTAAACTTGGGAACTAATGAAAATCCACAGTGCATTAATTTAGGGGTGGGGTGTTCTGAAAAAGAAAAAGGCACATTTGTTAAATTGTTTAAGGAATTCAAAGATGTTTTTGCATGGACGTATGACGACCTTAAAACTTTCAACCCCAACATCATACAACACGTCATTCCTATGAAACCCCAAACCTTGTCATTTCAACAAAAGTTAAGAAAAATGCACCCTAAGCTCGAACCGACCATCAAAAAAGAATTAACTAAACTCATGAATGCTAAGATAATTTTCTCAGTTAGTCACATGCAATGGGTTTCTAACCTTGTCCCTGTCCGGAAGAAGAGTGGTGAAATCTGACTATGTGTCGATTTCCGAAACCTTAATAGAGCATCTGATAAAGACAACTACCCTGTCCCACCCATGGAACAGATCCTTCAACAGGTATCTGGTTCTGAAAGACTATCCTTATTGGATGGTTTTTCAGGGTACAACCAAGTCCTGATGTCTCCTCCAGACCAACTTAAAACTACCTTCCGCACTCCATGGGGCACCTATTCTTATAGGAAAATGCCCTTTGGACTCATTAATGCCAGTGCCACTTTCCAGAGAGCGATGGACATCGCTTTCCAAGGCTTAATCAATCAATCCATTGTAGTTTACTTAGATGATGTTACTATATTTTCCAAAAACAAAACTGATCATCTAGCTCATTTAAGAGCTGTTCTACAGCGATGTCGTAAGTACGACATTTCCTTGAATCCTAAAAAATCTATCTTAAGTACAGGATTTATTGTGTCAAGCAAAGGGATGATTATCGACCCTGAAAGGACTCAAGTCATCTCGAAACTTCCCCCTCCCTCATCCAAAAAGTCTATGTAGTCTTTCTTAGGCCAGATAAATTTTGTCAGGAGATTCGTCCCCAGTTTTTCAGAAATGGTAAGACCTTTACATAATTTAATTAATAAAGACGCGCAATATCATTGGGGACCCTTAGAAAACCAAGATTTTAATTCAATAAAAAAGGCCATAATAGATGCTCCTTCTCTCATGAGCCCCGACTTTTCGCAAGACTTCACGCTCTACACATTTGCTTCTGACCGCTCCTACGTTGTTGTCCTAACTCAAAAGAACGTTGAAAACAATGAAGTCCCAAATGCCTTTATGAGCTCTTCTTTCAAAGGTGCGAAACGTAATTACCCAGCGGTAGATTAGCAAGCCTATGTTGTTTTTAAAGAATTCAAGCACTTCCGATCTTATCTTTTGAAATCTAGGACAAAAATTATTGTCCCTTACCCAGCCGCCAGAAATCTGTTAGTGCAGAAAGAACTAGGTGAAAAGAGGGCGAACTGGGCTACCTCCTTACAAGAGTATGACATAGAAATCACCCCAGCACAAATAGTGAGAGGCCAAGGGCTGTGCAAGTTAGTTGTTGACTCAGTAGTAGGACAGCAAGAAGAAAATGATATGTCAAACCCAGGACAGCACAATCAAAATTCAATCTGTTGTGCACAAAACTCTGTTAGTCCCTGGTACGACGATATAAAATTCTGTCTTGAACATGGGTCAGCCCCCTGTCACCTGGATCCCACTAAAAGAAGAGTGTTAATATTAAAATCTGCCTCCTTTCAGTTGATTAATGGTATTCTGTTTCGTCAAAATTTTGATGGAGTACTAATGCGTTGTTTTGAGAAAGATGAAGCAGAAAAGGTCTTACTAGGATTGCACGCAGGAGAGGCTGGTGGGAATTTTGGTGGTGACACCACTACCAATAAATTTTTAAGAGCAGGTTATTAGTGGCCTAAAATTTTTAGAGATGCTCATGCCTTGTGTTGCAAGTGTATTATTTGTCAAAAAGCATCCAGGCGGATACAGAAACCAGTCTTTCCTTTGCAGCCTGTTTCAGTAGACTCCCCTTTTTAGCAGTGGGGTCTTGATATTATAGGTCCAATCAATCCACCATCCTCACAGCAACATAATTTTATCATAACAACCATGGATTACTTCACCAGGTGGTCTGAAGCTGCCCCATTAAGAGCTGTAAATACTAGTCAGGTAATTGCCTTTTTAAATTCAAATATTATTACTCGTTTTGGTATCCCTAACTATTTAGTATTCGATAACGCTTCTTATTTTTTGTCTCTTGAGATGAGCGAGTTCGCTCTAGAAAAATGAATTAAATTGAAGTATTCTGCCAGCTATTACCCCTAGGGAAATGGATTGGCAGAATCAACAAATAAGAATCTGATTAAAATCATCAAGAGAACGGTATCTGAAAATACAAAAATTGGCATAATGCACTGTTAAACGCAATCTGGGCTGATAGAGTAACACCAAAAACTGTTGTAGGTAACTCTCCCTTCTTTCTTGTCTATGGCAGAGAAGCAATTCTACCACCGCATATTCTTCTTCCCTCACTACAGCTATCACAGAAAATACAAGAAGAAGACTGCCCCCCTTTGGAGAATCGAATTAACGCTTTAATAAAACTAGAAGAGGTAAGAGCTCAAGCAAAACATAAGTTAGATCAGCATCAACTAGTGGTCAAAAGATGGTTTGATTCCAACTCTGCCTCTGATAGAAACTTCGAAGTAGGTGACCTTGTCCTAAAATGGGACAAACCACATGAGGGAAAGGGAGAGCATACAAAGTTTCATAACTTATGGCTAGGACCGTTTTTAATTGCTGAGAAATTGGGTCCTAGCTCTTTCCGATTACAGAGTCTAGAAGGACAGCCAGACACCTATCTGGTGAATGGCCAAGCTCTGAAAAGATATTTCGCTTAATGACAACCCTGTGTATACTGTGTAAATATTTTTCTTTTGTTTTCTTTTCTTTTACTATTTTGGTTTTGATTTTTCCCTTACGCTTATCAGTTTTTTGGAAATACACATACCTGCATTATGAACTGTTCAGACAAACAAAACAAAAAATTCTTTCTCTGAAATGACTGCTGAAAATTTGTCTAAACATCTATTGTGATATGCTTCTGAAATTTACAGCCATGTTGAGGAAAGACTGTTGTTTGAAAGAAGTTTATTGATTTCAATCTGTAAGTGAAGCCTGCCACGATCATCCATTATCTTATTACGCTGTCCCTTTTCCTTAAGGGAAGAACTCAGAAGATGTCTCCCTGCTTTCGAAGGTCGGTTTTGTAAACAAACCATCTCTAAATCTTAATGAAGGACAGTTTTAAAAATTCTTTCAAGGTCTGTAAAAATATGTCTAAAATATCATAATTTTCAGCGTCACCCCGCTCAATTATATATCTTTAAAAAACTAAACAAATCAAATAAGAAGTGTGGGAAGTGCTTGTAAACCCCCCGGGATGCTGAAAAGGTCTGTTGGCAGCGGGTAAATGCATGCATGACACCAAGACAACTTCGTCAGGGTACTGAATAGCCCCGCTAGCAGCGAAGCAATGTCAGGTATATGAAAATTTGCAAATATGGAATCTCTTGACCTTAAAATGTCCTTTATTTTGATCTGGAACTTCTTGGCAGGATACAGATATCAAAGTGGGTTAAATGGCAACCCTGTCGAGGCTATGGATGCCTGCTGGCAGCAGTGGCTCTGTCAACAGTATTGGAGATTTATCTTAATATCATGACTCGCTGGTCTTAAGACTGTTATCAGTTTTCATCTTTTAAGCACAGCTGGAATTTTTTGATTAATGATGATGTTTAAACAATTTTCTGGTTGTTTTTGAGTTAGAATTATTCTCATTATCATAATCTGGATTTGTTCTTTTGGCAGAGAAAACTACTTCTACCAGTGTGTTGCCATTGTTGGCAGCCATTTTGCATTTCTATCTTTTCCTTACAAGCCGCCTACACAAGGGTTTTTGTTTTCACAAATGCAAGCGTGAAAACCTTGAATTGCAAGTCATGTCGATGGTGTTAAAATTGTCTTTGGATTGTTACGATTACTCTTGTTCATGTGGTCATTTCACCTCTAACTCAATAATGGTCATACAGTGGGCAAGACACCAAACCTTTATTCACTTTGCATTTTGGTTAATATGGTTTCAATTTATAAGTTCGTGATGCAATGATTTTTGGTGTTTTTGATTAAATCCTTAGTGCAATGGTTTCATACAATGCATTAATTTTATGATTGAACCTTTGGTGCAATATTCAACATGTTGTTTTGTTTTAAAAACATACACATACTATTGTTGATTTAACATACGGACCAATTGTTGATTGTGAACGCTATGGTTTTCAAATAGTTATTGGATATTTGGCCAAAATCTTTTGGTTATGTATGTTATGGCTCTCGATGAGTATGTGATTAATCCATTTGACATTTGGATTGTGATGTGAATGATTTCAATTACCAAGGCACCGTCGATTGTACATATCAAAATGAATGTTTTGCATGGTTTCTTTTCATTCCACCACCCTCGCACGCATAGGCATTAAACGTCTGCCTTGCATCTCAGGCTACCTCTGTTTGTTTTGAGAAAACTATGGGAATTGGTCCTGTGTCTACTCTGTCTAACCTCCTCACCGTTTACCCTGCTGACTGTGTGCTCTCTCTTATGGCCCCTGTAGTGCGCATAGAACCTAATGGCATCCAAACGCTCATGTTATTTGACAACACTCACGAGGAACTGGAGAGTAATGGCTGGTTATTTTTCATCCAAAAATTCGAGGGTTTCAACCTCGCGGTCGCTCAACAGTTTTCCCTCACATTCGATGGATGCAGGGCCAAAGTTGGGGACATCCAACTTGAATTGAACGAGGAATTCCTCAGTTCAGCCACGGGATTACTAGCTAAAGGGTAGAGGTGGTTTAAGAATTCGAAGGTGGATGAAGTGCCATGGCCGCTCCTGTTCACCTCGAGGAAAATTATCAGTTGTGATAAAGGTATGCTAGTCACGGCCCTTAAGTCTCGATGGCATGATTTATTGGCCATTATTAAGCAGTTTGTTACTTGTGAAGGTAGATATGGTTTAGTGTTTCTTTACCATCTCTGGTTGCTTATGAATTTCATAGATTTCCCTTTGAATATGCCTCACTACCTCCTACGCAGTCTGTATAAAATGGCTAAGCGATTTAAGCTGGAGAAGGCTGACTCCATCCTCTTCCATCACTGTTTGATCAAAATCATTATTATTCATCATTTGAGGCTGAGTGGTCACTGTTGGCAAGCTTTCCTGTTGAGGAATGGCTTTGCCACTCCTAAATGTGGTCAAGTGGACAAGACCGTGGTCACTGAAACCCTTGTTGGGCCTGTCGTGCCACCTCCTACCCTCCTACCTACTGTTGAACCCTTGACCTGCCCCAACATTGACCTACCCGACACCCTGCCTGACCCATGTTCGAAAGACATTGCTAAGATTGTTAAGAGGCCTATAAGGAAAAAGGGAAAGGGTAATACAGATGTCAACAGCAAAGGTAAGAAGGCTGCATGATGGGTATCTAGGTGTGATCGTAACAAGCCCAAACAAAACACAGACCAGAAGCCAATTGTTTTGAGTGAAGACTCGGATTCTGAGATTGAGCGATTTTATTCCAAGGAGTACCCATACTCACACGGCCTATGTTTTGTTGAACCCTATGACTACATATCCAACCTCCCACCGTGCCTTAAGGATGACCGTAACTTCCCAGGGATCAAGTTTGACAGTGGAACCCCTGGTAATTTAAAATATTCCTCACCTATAGTGACTCGGCCCAATCAACCACAATGCACTCAATGCAAATCTTGGCTCGAACGATACTACACAGATGTTCCTCTGTTGCAGTCCCAAATTAAATCCTTGGAGGACCGGGTGACTATGTTGTCTAAGGAAAATGATAGACTGCAAGCCAACGATAAGAGGCAAAAGACCACAGGTTCTATCGTGTTCAAAAATGTTGAGGCAACCACTACCATTGTTAACTCGAAATTGTCCTGACCGAATCATATCCCTGCAGCCAAGGTATGTTATTTCAACATTGATTTTTGAATGATTTGGTTTGTTTTGAATTAGCATAGCTGATTGTGTTTTCTCTGAATTAGTTTGATATAGTTCTGATTTGATTCAAAAATGATTCTGTTAGTTTTGAATTGGTATAAACGATTGTGTTTGCGTTGAATTAGTATCAAAGATTTGTTTGATAAATCGAATATAGTCTGTCTCGATTGAATTGATTCAATACGATTTCATTTGTTCTGAATTGGCTTAAAAGATTTGGTTTGTTTTAGCGTGAATGATTTTCTTTGATTTGAATTAGTAATTAAGGGTTTGTTTGATAGATCGCATACATTTATGCTATCATTGGATTAATTTAAAACGATTTTGTTTGCAAATATGACCAACTACAGAATCGTGAGATTCTATAGCTAGTCATAAAATTTGAATTTTTGTTGATTTTACAAGTAAAACACTATCTAAAATTGTTTACTCTTTCCCATCTACAGGTACACACGAATTTCAATGAGAATTGGATCTGTTGTGGCAGTTTAGAACATGCTTTTTGTTACACATTTTTTGGGATTAGATTGTTAGTCTTAGGCAGAAATAGGAATCTGGGAGATTGTTCCCATATTTTTTGCAAACAATTTTTGATGATTTCCACAGGGAATGTTTCACCTTGTGGCCTTTATATACTTATTATTTTTTGTAAACAACCCATCATTGTTGGGAGAACAAATACTATGGACTTATGATTATACAAACTCAAATGAAAGTGGATGTTTTGTAACAACTTTAGCTTTCAATTTATCTTACTTTTGTTCAAGTTTTGTGCATAACAATTTGTAATCAAATTATTGACTACTTTAGATATCAAGATTTGTTACAGGTTGATGCGTTATGATTTAAATGTTGTCCATATTTGATGTATCTCATTTTTTTTACTCACAACAATTACTCTATTTGAATTTAATGAATAGAAGGTTTATCTTCTTTGTTAAATGAATGGTTATGTACAAATCTTCGCACTGGGATTTATCTAAATGTGATGATATGTAAACTATAAGATTGTTTTTGTTTTATGTCTTATTTGTTCTATCATTCGTATTCAAAGAGCATTGATGCTTCCTGTTTACAAGAAGCTTGTGGAAAAGCTGGTGCGGGTTTCTCCCATCAAACAGCTGAATCGAGTACTTTGAACAGGACAAATAGGAAGCACCTCTACAGGTCAGTTTGTTAGTGTTATTCAATTAGTTAATTAATATATAAATTTATTGTAATCTGAACACGTTTCATTTTTCATCTCTATAGTTCAGATTTACAGTTAGGATTGTTATTTTAATTGCTTAGCTTAGATAGCTTTCATTTTATTCCTTTCTCATAAAAATTATAAAAATAAAAAAACAATAGCTTCGTTGTCATAAGACAATTTAGAAATGATTTTGCAAATTTCGATCAAAATTTGTATTCTGTAAATACTGTACATATATAATTGAGATTTAATTGTATTGATAGCTGAACATTTAATAAGTAGAATTATTGTTTTATGATATTAATTTAGTAAATTGTATATATATGTTTTAGATTTGTATATAGTTTGTTGTAGCTGCTTTTTTCACTTAGATTAGTTTCTTTAGCTTAGTTTTTTGTTCGTTTTCCTAGGACTTAGATCGGCCAACAGAGCCTCTAAACCCGTCGGAGTGGGTTAATCCAAATGGCTTGGGTTATTTAGACAACCCCGGACCGGATCCACTCCTCCAGTTGACGAGCGGTCAATTTCGCCCGTCAACACAGTCCCATAATATTTGGATGGTAGACTATTATAAACCCGGTGCATGTGCAAGAAAAACTCTACAAAAAAGTGTCTTCCAAAATAGTGTGGAACCTCATCGTTCCACGGAAATTTCCCATATGCTGCCAAAAATTTGTTATACAGTTGTCCAACAAAGTCAGGGTACTTAAAATATTGCACCTTCAACATTTTCCGCCTTGGGCCCTCTTTGAAATTGAACATGGAGATGGTTTCTTCTTTTGAAACTCTGTTTTTTACTATCTCCCATTTATCAGGACCCATCACCTCTGACTTTATCCACTTCATTAGATCGACAAAAATGTCAGTGGTTGGCCCCATCTTCTGATATGCATCCATAAAGTTTTTCAGTGAATGAAAAACAATTTGCAAACTTTGTTTACTCTCCTGAGGAAGTTCCAAGATCGCTAAATCATTTTCCAACCTCTTTCTAACACCTGAGCATCGCTCAAGCATCATTGCTTCAGTATTCCCTTCCCAGGGAATTTCATTGCCAACATTTGAAGGATAGGTGGATGTTGGTGTGTAATCTTATGTTTCTTCATAACGCGGCCTCCTAAATCCACCTTCACCCTCTGCACCTTCACCCTCTACCCTGACATTTGAATCTTCATGACAACCACTCTCATTGTCTCCACTTGCTCTAAGTTGATTGCCTACACACACATTTGAAAGTAACTTCAAGATTTAACCTCACAAAAATTTAAATACAACAAAATTCAACAAAAATAAACAAAATTTAAGAAACTTACCATAAATATTCTCTTGTCCAGAGCTATTCCCTACATCCTCAGGAGTAGGAGTAGTGATGCGCAACCTATCTAAAAAGGTTTCATCCATAACACTAGTTTGAGTAGGTTCTGCAGTTGATCTATTTACAGACTCGTTTGAAAATCTCCTCTGACGAGATTGTTGGTGCTCACTCGAAGTCTCAGTTGAAGAAGGAGTTATTGTTCTTCCTTCTTGAGAATGCCTAGAGCATTTGCGAGGAATGTTTGGATAATCTCGTGTCGACATCACTCCTCAATATCTATCCACAATGTAGAGTTTATCAATAAAAATCCAGATATGAACACAAGTTCAAGCAATTAAAAACGCAGAGATAAATCAAAATTTTAAACAATCAAGCCATAGAGGTACTCACTCATTATAAGGTGCAAATACTGGTCATTCAACCATGAATCAATCAACTAAAAGGTAAGTAAGGGGTCCATAGATAGCATGGAAGATTCATCCATGCATAGAAAAGCAGGGAATTTGAATCTATAGGTCTTTAAACATCGAAGTGGCGATCGTCGATTTGGCTCCTGGTTGACTACTCAGGCATGGACTGATGACTAAAGGGATAAGTGACGGAAGATAAAACCACAAAATTTTCACAATAATCAATAAAACCCACACATAGAAGTCATTGAAATCAGAATTTGGGTTCGTAAAGGGATTGTCATTCCACTCAGAGGTTTATCATTCACAATCCACATCAAAGAATAAGATGCAAAGACTAAACATTCAGCCATGAATCAATCAACTATAATATAAGGGGTCCATAGACAGCATGGCAGATTCTTATCCTTCACTCATCATCCATGCATAGAAAAGAAGGGCATTTGAATCTATAGGTCTTTAAACACCGAAGTGACGACCGTTAATTCAGCTCCTGGCTGACTTCTCAGGAAAGGACTGATGACTAAAGGGATAAGGGACAGAAGATAAACCCACAATTTTTTCACAATAATCAATAAAACCCACACATAGAAGTCATTGAAATTAGAAGTTGGGTTCACAAAGGGACTGTCATTCCACTCAAAGGTTTATCATTCACAATCCACATCAAAGAAGAAGACACAAAGACTAAACATTCATCCATGAATCAATCAACTAAAAGATAATGGGGTCCATAGACAACATGGCAGATTCTTATCCTTCACTAATCATCCATGCACAGAAAAGCAGGGCATTTGAATCTATAGGTATTTAAACACCGAAATGACGACCATCGATTCGGCTCTTAGCTGACTGCTCAGGCAAGGACTGATGAGTAAAGGGATAAGGGACAGAAGACAAAACCACAATCTTTTAATAATAATCAACAAAACCCACACAAAGAAGTCATTGAAATTAGAAAGTTGGGTTCGCCAAGGGAAATCAATTCAGAAAAACAACAAGCAAGTGGATTCATTAAAAGTTCCATATGGTTGGATCCACTAAAAAAATGTATTAGA
>ML833457.1:0-51353 GCA_009831015.1 Picea engelmannii
ATTTGAAAATAAGATTTTTATAATTCATCAAAAAGTTATATAATATTAAAAATAAGGTATAATATTTTCATGTTCATATTCATCATAAATTAATATAATATTTGGAAATGAAGATTTCCATATTCATACTTAATCATGAAGTCATATAATATTTTGAAAATAAGATTTCCATATTCATGGTTATCATAAAGTAATAGTTAATATTTGATTTTGAGAATGAATAGAGTAACATTTGCCAATGAAGGTTTTTATAGGTTGATAATTAATCGCATAGTAATATAATATTTGAAAATAAGATTTTTATAATTCATCGTAAAGTTATATAATATTTGAAAATAAGTTTTATATTTTCATAATTCATCATAATTTTATATTTAATATTTGAAAATAATATATGAAAATAAATAATTTAGTATTCATAGTTCATTGGAAAGTAATGTTTAGTATTTGAGAATGAATAAAAGTAAGATTTTCATATTCATAGTTCATGGAAAGTAATATTTAATATTTGAGAATGTATAAAAATAATATTTAAAAATTAAGATTTTTAAATATTCACATTTCATCATACTATTTGAGAATGAAAATTTTGGCATAATTTTAGTGCATGAGTTATGCACCCTAAAACCTTCGCTTGCTCACACTTTGTTGGAGGCCATCATGGTCTCCCCTAGAGGGGGCTCCAATTTTTCTCCTCTTTCTGATATTGTTACATTCGCCTTTTTAGTTGTTGTTCTTTGTGATTCGGATTTAGGAGTGGAACGAATTGATTAACAGATTCAATATAATAAACACAAAGATATGAAGAATAACACAGATATTTAGTGAACAATATCTTCTATTGAATAATGAAATAGGTTGAAACTGTAAAACTGTAGAACTGAAAATACTTGCTTGAATGGTGGTAGCTATCTTTGAGAAGAGATGTGGCTGCTACACGCATCTGTTGAGCATAATCATTACAATGAGGCTGTAGAGGCCTTTTTGATATTACTCATGAATTCCAAAACCCTAGACATCCAAAAACCTAACCCTAGAAGGTGAAACGTCAAAAGTCATGTGGGCCCCTATGGTAAGTTGGTACCCCAACTTCCTGGGGTCGTAACTTTTGCATACGAACTCTGTTTTAGGTGCGTGATGGCCCATTGAAAAGGTCTTTCAGAGGACTACATATTATGTCATCAAACTCTGACTCCATCTACAGTTTGACTGTGGTGAGCCAAAAAAAACAATGTTTAGGGCCCCAAAACGACCCTGGAAATACAACAAGATGTGTTGACATGAAAACTTACAAAATAATCAGTTGGATTAGGTGAGAGGCCACCAGTATCCACCTAGAGGATGTGTGGGGCTTCAGACAACCCCAGAAGTGTAGAACCCACAATTACAAAGAAGTATAGAAGATCGTGCTGAACAAAAACGGACAAGAGGAGCCAGTGGAATAGGTGGGTGGCCACCAATATCCACCTGGATCAATCCTCCCCCCTTACGAAGAAATGGTCTCCATTGCATTGAGTTCCCCCATCATGTGAGGAAAATTTTGTTGGATTTGGCCCCCGGTGAGCCACTTGCCTTGGTGTAGGAGTTGCCCTGCCTTGAAAACCCAATAAAGTTGGATCCTCTGCTGGCGAGTGCCCTTGACCTGTCTGTCCATTATCTAATCAGTGGATATTTGTTCCATGCAGTCAGAGTTGAGATCTGTTGGTTTTAGTGGTTCTGTGATCTCTGAGGTGTCCAATAATGGTGGAAAATATGGTTGAAGGAGATCCACATTGAACATTGGATGCAGGCCAAGGAAGGGTGGAGCGTTGAGCTCAAAAACATTGCTACCCACAACCTTGGTGATAGTGTAAGGCCCATAGCGAAGTGGGAGGAGATTCTTATGGGGTCCTGTGAGACGCTCCTTCTGCAAATGTAACCAGACTCTGTCGCCAACCTAAAACTGGTGTGGTAACCTGTGTTGATCATGGCGCTGCTTGTACTTAGCATTGGAATTCTACAAAATCTCTTGGACCTATTGGTAGATGTGTTGAATCTGCTCAACGAATCTGGTGGCTTTGTCAATCGCAGATTGATCATGGGAAGAGTTTGTCTGTGCAGTGGCAAGAGGAAGTGCAACATCAATGGGTCCCAAGGGTTGGAATCCTAAACCCACCTGAAATGGGCTATGGTCGGTGGAGATATGAAGAGACATGTTGTAGTTGTGTTGAACATAGGAGAGACTCCTTTCCCATGTACGTGGATGCTTAGAATTGTACATGCGCAGGATGTGCACAATCATTTGATTGATGACCTTTGTTTGGTCATCAGTTTGGGGGTGGAAAGAAGTGGATTTGGTGTTCTTGGTGTCCAACAATGACCATAGACTCGACCAAAATGTGTTGAGGAACATGTTGTCCCGGTCAGAGATGATAGTCTGTGGTATTCAAAAGTGGACCCACACTCGTTCGAACAAGAGCTTGGAAGTATCTATCGTTATGATATTCTTCTTGCATGCTGTGAGGATGGCCTTCTTCGAAAAAAATCAATGACCACAAATACGCAGTCATTTCCTTGCTTGGTGGATGACAGGCCAGACATGTAATCCATTGAGATGGATTCCCAAGGCTTCTCGAGAATAGGAAGAGGGGTGTATAAGCCTTGATTCTTGATGGTTGGATTGACAGTGGCACATGAAATGCAAGCTCTGATATACTTGCTGACGTCCTGTCGAATTTTTGGCCAATAAAAAAGTTTATGAAGAACGACCACACTTTTCTCCACGCCAAAATGTCCTGTCACCCGACTGTAGTGGGCTTCTCAAATCATCTTTGCACGCTCGCTTGTAGGAACATAGAGATGGCCCAGGTGGAATAAGTGTCAATCATGAATGTGAAAATCGGTGACATTCACGCCTGTACCCAAGGGCTGATAGGTGGTGGTGAAGTCTGGATCTTACTAATAAAGTTGGGGTCACTCAGATGCTTCATGTCCATAGGGATGGAGCACAGTGGTGAGTGCAGCCACAGGAGGCCGATTAAGGCAGTCAACGACATGATTTGAGATACCAGTCTTATACTTGATGTTGAGATGGAACTGTTGCAGGTAGGTGGACCACTTCTGATGGTGGTCATTCTGTAATTTCCCCTATGTTTGTATGAACTGCAGAGGCTTGTGATCAGTGTGTATGATCATCTATTTTCCCAGAATTTAATGTTTCCATTGACGACGGGCTTGTACAATGGAATACATTTCATTTTCATAGGTGGGGTATTTCCTGACAGTATCTGAGAGTGTCTCACTATGGTATGCCACCGGATGAACGTGTTGAGTGAGAATTGTGCCCACAACATAGTTAGATGCATCAGTCTCAATCTTGAACGGTTGTTTCAGATCAGGAAAGGAGAGTACTGGAGCTGAGCACAAGCGATGCTTCAGATAATCGAATGCTCGTTGTTGTTCCTTCCCCCACACAAACTTGGCCATACCACCACCCTTGGTCACCTGGCTGAGGGCCCATGCAATATGGGAGAATCCCAACACGAACCCTCGGTAGAACTTGGCTAGTCCCAAGAAGCTCTGAAGCTCGGTCAGTGTGGTCCAAGATAACCAGTCATGAATGACTTGTATTTTAGCTAGATCAACATGTACCCCATGCTCATCAACAATGTATCCCAAGTATTGGACCTTGTTCATTCCAAAAGAACATTTTTCCAAGTTGCCATATAGCTTGTGTTGTCGCAGAATGCTCAAAACCTGCTGAATATGCCGCATGTGATCCTCCCACGTTTTGTTTAAGATGAGGATGTCATCCAAATATACCACCACAAAGGAGTTGGTGAAAGGTATCAATACATCATACATCAACCTCATGAAATTGGTTGGTGCATTTGTCAAGACAAAGGGCATGACTATCCATTCGAAGAGACCTTCTTTAGATTTGAAGGTTGTCTTCCATACATCAGTTGGTTCGATTGGAACCTGGTGGTAGCCATACTTTAGGTCAATCTTGTTGAAGAACTTTGCTCCCTTGAGTTTGTCAAGAAGGTCATCAATCTTGGGAATGGCGTACTGGTTCCTGACTGTGATTTCGTTTAAGGCTTTGTAATCAATGCAAAGTCTCCACGTCCTGTCCTTCTTCTACACTAGTACAATCGGGCTTCCGCAAAGGGCAGAGCTAGGTCTGATGTGCCCTTTTTAAAGCAGCTCTTGTATATGTCGCCTTATTTCGTCATTTTCCATCAGCGAGCGACGATAGACTGGTCCATTAGGTAGAGGTGCGTTGGGGTCAGATCAATTGGATGCTTGACTTGGCAGTGTGTTGGTACCCCTGTAGGTGAGAAGAAGATGTTTATGTATTCTTCCACGATCCCGTCCACTTGCTTCTGCTGCAAAGAGAGGCTCTGGGTAGAGACCATGGATGTGGCGGCAACCTTCTGCTTACTGTGAGCATGGATCACAAAGAATACAAACTTCCTGGTCCGTGAGATGACCTTACTGCATTGCTTATAGCAAAGATTAAAGAAATAGCAGTGGGCGGCACTACCTCTGGTGACCTGTACAATTGTCTACCCAAAGTAATAATAATACTCTGGGGTCTAGACTCATACACAACATGACGCCTCCACAAATATTGTTGTCCTAAAATAACATCACAAAATTCAAGGGGAGAAATATCACACAGTGCCTTATCTTTTAAAGGCTTGATGTCGTAGGGCAGACGACATTGTTGGCTGACACGCAGATCTCTTCCTTGGTGAAGCCAGTCAATGGTGTAGGGCTGCGAGTGCGGTTTCATTGGCAAGTCCAACCACTTGACGACCTCTGTCGAAATCAGGTTCCTTTGACTCCTGCTATCGACAATGAAATGAAGAGGATCCCCCTTTACCCACATTTGTGAGTGAAAGAGGTGTTATCCTTCCTCTAGTTCTTCTAGTTCGCTTGGTCGGACTTTGGTGGTAGCGACAGTAGCACTGGGTTCAGCGTCGATAATCTGCTTCTCTCCTTCAGGATTTGATTCGGAATCAGAATCGACCTCTAACTCGAAAACCTTCAGTTCGGTCATGAGTGACTACTTGGAGCGACATTCTTTGGTGTTGTGTCAAGGGATTTTATGATACTCACACCATTTTCTCGTGTCCTTCTTCGTCTTCTCATTTCCCTTCTTGTGTTGTGGCTTGGAATGGTTGTCCTAAGGGCGGCCATCCCGATTTGGTCCCTTTTTATGTGGGTTGGGGATGTCTTTTCCATACTTCGACTGAGAGGGGTTTGCAGATCTAAACTCTCGCATTTTCTGCTCAAATTTATGCTCGTTCTTGACCGCGTATCTATAAGCCGTACCCAATGAGGTGATGTCTAGAAACTCCATTTCTATTTGAATGTATCTATGCAAGCAACCGCAGTATTTGAGCACCAGATGATGCTCAGAGTCTTTAATACCCAATTTGGTGCACAAGGTATGGAAAATATCGGGAAGTCGTCGAAGGATCTGCGCGAAATTGTCCATGATTTCGTTCCTTTGTTGCACGAGGGCTTCCTCGAACAAAATTTTAATAGGATCTCCTACTCCATCATCTTGGTTTTCATCCCCCATGGTTTTTTGTCGGGCTCAGCGCGACCGATCTTGCAATGGCTCGATTGGTTTGAGTCCCAACTTCTTGTACCCAGATCTTGTTGGGGACATGCACGAAGAAAAATAAATGAAGAGCAGACCACTTTGATACCACTGATCCGGATTTAGGAGAAGAATGAACTAATTAATAAATTGAATACAATAAACAAAAAGATATGAATAATAACATAGATATCCAATGAACAATATCTTCTATTGAATAATGAAATAGGTTGAAACTGTAAAACTGCAGAACTGAAAATACTTGCTCGAATGGTGATAGCTATCTCTGAGAAGAGATGTGGCTGCTACGTGCATTCGTTGAGAAGAATCATTACAATGAGGCTCCAGAGGCCTTTTTTATATTACTCATGAATGCCAAAACCCTAGACATCCAAAAACCTAACCCTAGAAGTTGAAACGTCAAAAGTCATGTGGACCCCTATGGTAAGTTGGTACCTCAACTTCCTGGGGTCGTAACTTTTGTATACGACCTCCATTTTAGGCGTGTGATATCCCATTGGAAAGGTCTTTCAGAGGACTACACATTCCGCTATCAAAATCTAACTCCATCTATAGTTTGATTGTGGTGAGCCAAACAAACAATTTTTAGGGCCCCAAAACGGTCTTGAAAGTACAACAATATGTGTTGACATGAAAACATATAAAATAAGCCAATTGGATTAGGCGAGAGGCCACCAGTATCCACTTGGAGAATGTGTGGGGCTTCAAACAACCCCAGAAGTGTAGAACCCACAATTACAAAGAAGTAAAGAAGAACGCGATGAACAAAAATGGATAGGAGTCGTCAGTGGAATAGGTAGGTGGCCACCAATATCCACCTGGATCACTCTCGAAGCAGCGCAAGCACACACAATCGTGTTTTGTTAAAAAATGCAAGAGATCTGGTTTGTTTCGGTTCAAGCTAGCTCGCAGTTGCTTGCACTAAAGTTTGCAAAGAATGGCCTAATTGGGAAATTCACATGTACTTGGCCCTCCCCTCATATCGTGGCAATATGAGTGGATAGGAACTGGAAACCTCATCTAAAAGGTAAGCTTTCTCACTCCTTCTATGGCAGGGATTTATTTGCTTTCATGTTTGAAGAAAAGGTCGATCGGGACCTGATATTTAAGAGTGGTACATGTTTCATGGGATCACGTGGGATGTATTTGAACCATTGGACCCACGATTTTAGCCCAGAAAATGATATCCCCTATGTGGTTCTAATCTAGGTTTGCCTCCCCTTCCTCCCCCTTCACTGCTAGAATGATGAGACTCTTCGCAATTATATTGGAAACACCCTCGAGAAATATATAGATCGAGTAGAGCCAAAAGAGGGATCATAGGCTTGTGCTTGCATATGTGTCGAGGTAGATCTAAAAAAGAGTCACCCCGAGGCTATTAAGCTCAATTTGAACAACTAGACTTACCTCTAGCAAGTGGACTACCAACAATTATCCTTCAAATTCAAGATTTTCCATGAATATGGAAATTTTGCAAAAAAATGCCCAAAAACCCCATCTGATCCACCTGCAAGGGAAGTCAGTGAGAAATGGCAGAAACTAAGAAGGAAAAGACAAGCAACCAAACAAAGAATGCAGTCTGAAAAAGCTCCAGTGCAGGAGGGATCTCCCTCCAATCCAAAGTTCCAATAAGTCAAAAACCCTATATCATCCAAAGTTTTCCTTGATATCTCCCTCTGCCCTCAAAGAAGATATTTAGAAAAAACTTAATAATCTTTCTTTAATATCTCCCTCCATGCTCATAGAATATATTGAGGAAAGCTTAATAAGATTTCCTTAATATCTAACCCCACCCTCATATTATCATCCCCTAATATCTTATTAAGATTTCCATAATATTTCCCCTACAATATCACATTAGGAGTGGATGGAGATATTAGCAAAATATTAATAAGCTTTCCCTAATATCTCCACTCACCCCCACCCTCTCATGATGTCTCCCCCAATGTATGAAGGTGGGGAAAGATATTGAGAAAATCTTATTAATCTTTCCCTAATATATCCCCTTGGGGTATGAAGCTAGGGGTGGAGAGAGATAATAAAGAAATCTTATTAGGCTTTTCCTAATAGTATCCTCTAATACCTTGGCCCAAGGGAGATATTAGGAAAAGCTTATTAAGCTTTGTTGGTTGTGGAGCCTAGTTATCTACCTGATTCACAGATTTGTTTCAGCTGTGCTTGAACCTCATTCCCTAACAGGGGAGTGTGAGGGGGCTTCCCCTCCACAACTGTTGCCAAGAGGTCCAGGGGGGACGACGAAATATTGTGAAAAATTGTCTTGTAATTTCATAGTCAATCTGGATCGTTCATTATAACATCACAAATCTGATGGTAGAAGTTATTTTAGAGATTTTTTCCCTAGAAGACAACCCTATTTTATGAGGGGAATTGTATTGCGTTTATGTATGTGTGTGTTTATTGTATTCTAAGAGAGGAGATTGTGAGAGAAATAAGAGGAAGTTACAACGGTTGAGATGTAAGTTGTATCCCTTCATTTTGTTGGATAATAAAAAGGAAGAACCTGGCAATTTCTTTGGTGGACGTAGTCCACACTGGGTGGACCACATATATCTGTGTCTCTATTGTATTGTGTATCTTTTGTGTTTTATTTCCGCATTTGTTTTATTTTATTTCTTTGTGATCCTTTTTTTCTAACAACTGGTATCAGATCGAAATATAACTCGCAAGAAAATCGGGTTCCTGGTTCGAGTGAGAGCAATGGCGAAAGATGGAAAG
Organism: Picea engelmannii; assembly: GCA_009831015.1. NCBI lineage: Eukaryota > Viridiplantae > Streptophyta > Pinopsida > Pinales > Pinaceae > Picea > Picea engelmannii. Next base: position 8,351 of record ML833457.1, read on the forward strand.
TTTAGGGTAGATAAATTTAATGGTCAAAACTATCAGTTATGAAAAATGCAGATGAAATATTATTTATATCAAAAGGGTCTATTCCTACCATTGGGCGGAATAACAAAGAAGTTGACGATCATAAAGGACGAAGAATGGGAGGTTCTCGACAGAAAGACACTAGGAAGGATACTACGAAGTCTAGCAACATCGGTGGATTTCAATATTTCAAAAGAAAGGACAACAAATGAACTGAGGGATGGGTTGGCTAAACTGTATGAAAAACGTTCAACGTCTAATAAGGTATTTTTAATGAAGCGTTTATTTAATAGTAAGATGTCAAAAGGTGGGTCTGTTGCAAAGCATTTAAATGAATTTAATACGGTTACTAATCAACTAAGTTTTGTAAAAGTGGACTTTGATGATAAGATCAGGTCAGGGCTCTTCTAATCTTGTGCTCATTGCCAAAAATATAGAACGGCTTGGTCATCGTTGTAAGTAACTCTGTCTATGTCTCAAACACTCTAAAATTTGATGATGTTGTTGGTGTTATCCTTATCGAAGAAATGTGACGGAAAAGTACAGGTGAGACATCAGGTAATACGTTAAACATGAAGAACATGGGAAGACAAAATGATAGAGAAAATGGCTTAGGGAACCATGAGAATTCTAGGAAGGGAAGATCCAAATCCATACTAGGAAAAATAGAGTGTTGGAATTATGGAAAGAAATGACATTTGAAGAAAAACTACAAAGCTCCAAAAAAACAAAGAGATGGACAACGGGAGAAAAATCAGGAAGCAAATGTAACATGTGATGTGTTACAAGATGCTTTGATTCTTTCCGTAGATAATATTTCTAAGTCTTGGATAGTAGATTTAGGAGCTTCATTTCATGCCACACTCCATAGAAAAAAATGTCTAGATTATGTTCAATGTGATTTTGGACAGGTTCATTTGGGTCATGATGCACCATGCAAAATTGTTGGAATGAGAAAGGTACAAATAAAGTTAAAAAATGGAAACCAATAGTTGTTGAAAGAGGTAAGACATGTTCCAGATCTAAGGGAAAATCTAACTCCAATAGGGCAGTTAACAAATGAAGATTGTATATCCATATTTACAGATAAGGCGTGGAAGGTCACCAAAGGATCATTGGTGATAACAAAATGAGAGAAGGTAGGTACATTGTATTTATGTACTGGTAATATTGATTCTTCTATCTCTTTAGTTTTTACAGGAGTGAAACAACTCTTTAGCATCATAGGATTGGACACATGAGTGAGAAGGGGATGCAGAGACTTCACAAAATGAATTTGTTGTCATATCTTAAACAAAATGATTTGGATTTATGTGAGGATTGTGTTTATGGAAGACATAAGAGAATCGAATTTCTCATAGTTGAAAAATAAAAGAAGAGTGAAAGGTTAGAGCTTGTGCATACAGATGTATGGGGACCAACTCATGTATCATATCTTGGTGGCTCTCGTTATTATGTTACTTTTATTGATGATGAAACTAGAAAAACTTGGGTTTATTACATTCAACAAAAACCTGATATTTTGACACTTTTAAGAAATAGAAAGCTTTGGTTGAGAATGAGACAGGAAAAAGGTTGAAGTGTATCAGATTGGACAATGCATGGGAATATTGCAGCAAGGAGTTTAATAAAAAAAAATCATACCATGGGATTCGTAGAGAGAAGATAGTTCCAGGAACACCACAAGAAAATGATGTGTCGGAAAGGATGAACATGACAATCATGGAGCATGCAAGGAGTGAGATTGCATACATGGTTGCCCTAACAGTTTTGGGAAAATGTTGTATATGTTGTTGGTTACTTGATAAACAAAGGAGATTCAAGTTATTTGGATGTTGGCATTCTAGAGGAGGCATGGATAGGTAAAAAGGTAAACTATTCATTTTTGAAGACTTTCGGTTGTGAAACATCTGTCCATGTTGATAAAGAAAATAGAACAAAGCTTGAAACAAATTCCAAGAAGTATACCTTTATTGGATATGGTGTTAATGATTTTGGTTATCGTTTATGAGATTCTGAAAATCAAAAAATTGTTAGGAGTAGAGATGTCATATTCAATGAGAAGTTCATGTACAAAAATCAGTTGCAGGGAAATAAATAGGAAAAAAAAAACCAGAATACACGATGCTTGATGAGATCACTGAAAAAGAAATTCCAAAGGTACCAGAAAATCAAAATCTACAACAACAAGAACATGAGATACCTCAAACTCCTGCAAGTGTTAAAAGATCTACCAATTTAAGTAGACCCCTTGAATGATACTCTCCTTCATTGTATTATTTATTGTTCATTGATTCTAGTAAACCAGAATGTTATGAAGAGACAATGCAGGGAGACACTAAAAAGAAGTGGGATAAAGGCATGAAAGAGGAAATGGATTCCATGGTAAATAACCAGACTTGGGACTTGGTTTAGTTGCCTACAGGAAAAAGAGCATTGTAGAATAAATGGGTTTACATATTGAAGGAAGAATATGGAGGGAAAAAACAACACAAGGCTAGACTTGTTGTAAAGGGATTTGGACAAAAGAAAATGTATAGATTTTGATTAAATATTTTTTCTTGTTGTTAAGATGACTTCAATTAGGACTATTTTAAGTCTTGTGGCAGTAGAAGATTTGCATCTTGAACAGTTAGATGTAAAAACATTTTTTCTTCATGGGAATTTGGAGGAAGATATTTATATGCAGTAGTCACATGGGTATGAGGTCAAGGGGAAGGATAATTTGGTACGCAGATTGAAGAAGAGCTTGTATGGCCTAAAACAAGCTCCAAGGAAGTGGTATTTGAAATTTGACGGGGTTATTACATATTAAGGTTATAGTAGATGTCATTCTGATCACTGTGTTTATTTTAAAAAGCTAGAAAATGGAAGTTATATTATCTTGCTATTATATGTAGATGGCATGCTTGTTGCAGGGTCTAATATGCAGAATATAAATGTGCTTAAGAAACAATTAGCTAATTTATTTGCGATGAAGGATTTGGGTGCTACAAAGAAAATCCTTGGTATGAGAATAACAAGAGACAAGAAAAATCACAAATTGACATTGTCTCAGGGTGAGTAGATAGAGAATGTGTTGGAGAGGTTTCGAATGCAGAATGCAAAACCAGTTAGTACACCTTTGACCAGCCGTTTCAAATTAAGTAAGGAAATGTGTCCTAAGACACATGAGGAGATATAATACATGTCATGGGTCCCCCATTCATCAGCATTTGGTAGCTTGATGTATGCGATGGTTTTCACAAGACTAGATATTGCAAATGTAGTGAGAGTTGTGAGCAGGTATATGAACAATCCAAGTAAAGAACATTGGGAGGCAGTAAAGTGGATTCTCAGGTATTTGAGAGGTATTTCTACTCATGCATTATGTTTTGGAGGTTCAAACATTGTTCTACAGGGATATGTTGATTCAAAGATCGCAGATGATAAAGATAGCATGAGGATCACCATAGGGTATGTTTTCACTGTAATTGGAACAACAGTAAGTTGGATTTCAAAACTAAAAAAGGTTGTTGCACTTTCAACAACATAAGCAGAGTATGTTGTTGCTACAAAGGCTAGTGAAGAAATGATTTGGTTACAGAGGTTTATGGAGGAAATGGGAAAGAAGTAGGAGAATAACAGGTTGTACTGTGACAGTGAGAGTGTCATTGATCCGGATTTTATGAGCAAAATGAAATGAATACATATTATTAACAGGTGCTTAACACAAAATAACAGAGATACAGTAAAATTGGTTTTCTATTCAATAAAGAAATAAGTTGAAAACTGTAAAATGCAGCGGAAACAAGCTTGTTGAAATGGTGGCGGCTTATCTCTGAGAAGAGATGTGACGGTTGTGCTCATATGTAAGAAGTTGATTACAATGAGGCTCTTAAGGCCTTTTTACAATAAGCATGAATGTAAAAAAACCTAGACATCCAAAAACCTAACCCTAGGAGATGAAGCGTCAAAAGTCATGTGGGCCACGTTTGGGTAAGTTAGTACATCAACTTCTCAGGGTCGTAACTTTTGCATACGATATCCATTCTAGGCGTATGATAGTTTGTTGGAAAGGTATCATCGAGGAGATTCATTTTAGGTCCATATTGCAAACCTCTTTTTCCAAAAAAACATCATTTAGAGCCTCAAAACAGCTCCATAAGTGAAAACTGCTAAAAATAGTAAATTACCAAAATTGCCAAAAAACTGTTTTGAGCCAGTTGAAAAAGGTGGGTGGCCACTGATATCCATCTGGATCAATCCTCCCTCCTTAGGAAGAAATGGTATCCATTGCGTTGAGGTCCCCCATCATATGAGGAAATTTATGTTGAATTTGGCCCCGGGTGAGCCACTTGCCTTGGTGCAGGAGCTGCTCTGCTTTGACGACTTGATAAAGCTTAATCCTTTGTTGTCGAGTGCCCTTGATCTGTGTGTCTACAATCTGATCATTGGATGTTATTTGTATGCAATATGGGTTGAGCTATGTTGGTGTCAATTGTTCTGCTACTTCTGAGGTGTCCAATAATGGTGGGAAAGAAGGGCGAAGGAGATCCACGTTGAACACTGGGTGTAGGCCAAGGAAAGGAGGAATGTTGAGGTCAAAAGTATTATCCCCCATGGTCTTGGTGATAGTGTACGGCCCATAACAGAGTGGGAAAATATTCTGATGGGGTCCTGTAAGGCATTCTTTCTGCAAGTGCAACCAAACTTTGTCGCCCACCTGAAACTTATGTGGCACCCGATATTGATCATGACATTGTTTGTACTTGTCATTGGACTTATGTAGGATATCCTGAACCTGTTGGTGGATGTGTTGGATCTTCTCAATGAACCGGGTGGATTTGTCATCTTCAATTGGAGCAGGAGATGAGTCGTTCAAGGTGACCACAAGGGGAAGTGCAACATATATGGGACCCAATGGTTGGAATCCCAACCTCACTTGAAAGGGGTTGTGGTCGGTTGAGCTATGCAGGGCTCGGTTGTAACTATGTTGGACATAGGGAAGGCTCTCATCCCATGTACGAGGGTTATTTGAATTATATATGTAAAGGATATGCACAATCATTTGATTTACAACCTCGGTTTGGCCATCTGTTTGGGGGTGGAAGGTCATGGATTTGGTGAGCTTGGTGTCCAGTAGTGGCCAGAGGCTCGACCAGAATGTGATGAGAAATCAACTGTCCCAATCTGAGACAATGGTTTGTGGGATTCCAAAATGTACCTAGACTCGTTCAAAAAAGATCTTGGGCGTGACCTCTGCTGTGATGCTCTTCTTGCAGGCAACCATAATCTCCATCTTAGAAAAGCGATCAACAACCACAAAAACATAGTCATTTCCCCGCTTGGTGGACGGGAGGCCCGACATGTAGTCCATTGAAATAGATTACCATGGTCTGTCATGAGTAAGAAGAGGGGTGTACAGGACCTGTTTCTTAGTGGTCAGTTTGGCAATAGCGCAGGCAGTGCAGGACCTAATATACTTTCTCACTTCTTGTCGAATTTTCGGCCAGTAGAAATGTTTGTGTAGCATCACCACTGTATTTTCGACACCGAAATGTCCTGCCACCCAACTGTAGTGGGCTTCTCAAATCATCTTCGCTCACTCACTTGATGAAACACAGATATGGCCCAGACAACACAGCAACCCATCCTGAAGATGGAAATTATCGACAATTGCGTTTGCACCCAACATTTGGTAGGTGGTGGCGAAGTCCGGGTCTGTCTCATAGAGTTGGGGCCATCTAGAGGTCTCATGGCCGCAAGAGTCTAGCACCGTGGTGAGTGCCACGACTGGAGGTCTACTAAGGCAATCAGCGACACGATTGGTGCTTCCTGTTTTATACTTGATGTTGAGGTGGAATTGCTGCAAGTATGTGGACCACTTTTGATGGCGATCATTCTGCAATTTTCCCTATGTCTGCATGAACTGTAGTGGCTTACGATCAGTGTGGATGACAGTCTCCTTCCCAAGAATGTAATGTCTCCACTGGCGGTAGGCTTGCAGAATGGAGTAAATTTCCCTGTCGTAAGTAGGGTACTTACGGACATCCTATGATAGTGTCTCACTGTGATAGGCCACGGGGTGGCCGTGCTGAGTGAGAACGACGCCCACATCATACTCGGAAGCATCTGTCTTGATCTCAAAGGGATGATGCAGGTCTAGTAGTGAAAGTATTGGGGCTAAGCACAAGCGTTGCTTCAAATCATTGAATGCTTATTGTTGGGACTGACCCCATGCAAATTTCATTTTACCACCACCCTTGTTTATTTGGTTGAGGGCCCATGCAATATGGGAGAATCCCAACATGAACCTCCAGTAAAAATTAGCAAGGCCCAAGAAGCTTCGAAGGTCAGTGAGTGTGGTTGGGGCTGGTCAGTCACGGATGACTTGGATCTTGGCTGAATCCACATGTACGCCATGTTGATCAATGATGTAGCCCATGTAATGGACCATGTCCATGCCGAAGGATCATTTTTCCAAGTTGGTGTATAGCTTGTGCTGCCACAGGGTGTGCAAAACCTGTTGAATATGTTGCAAGTGTTTGGCCCAAGTCTTGTTGTAAATGAGAATGCCATCCAGATACACCACTACAAAAGTATTGGTGAATGGTCACAGGATATCGTCCATCATCCTCATGAAAGTGGTTGGAGCACTTGTCAAACCAAAGGGCATGGCCAACCATTCAAAAGGGCCTTCCTTTGGCTTGAAGGCGGTCTTCCATACATCTGTCTGTTCTATCAGGACCTGGTGGTAGCCAGAATTTAGATCAATCTTACTGAAGTATTTGGCCCCCGTAAGTTGATCAAGGAGGTCGTCGATTCAGGGAATCAAGTACCGGTTTCTGATTGTGATTTTATTCAGATCCCGGTAATCAATGTAGAGTCGCCAAGTTTCATCTTTCTTCTGTACCATCACGATTGGGCTCCTGCAAGGTGATGAGATGGGACAGATGTGCCCCTTGTAGATCAATTCTTGGATCTGATGCTTGATCTCATCATTCTCTAACAGAGAGCAACGATAGACTGGACCATTGGGAAGCAGTGCGTCAGGGGTCACATCGATGGGGTGTTGGACCTGGCAGTGCATAGGTACCCCTATAGGTGAGGAGAAGATATCTGAACATTCTTCCACAACCTTATCTACTTGCTTCTGTTGTGTGGAGAGGTCGACCGTAGAGACCCTGGATGTGGTTGTGATCTTTAGTTTATTATGAGAGCGAATCACGAAGAAGACAAACTTCCCCTTCTGAGAGATGACCTTCCTGCATTTCTTAGCAGAGATCAAGGAAATAGCACTAGGTGGGACTGCCTCGAGTATCTTGTACAATTTCTTGTTCAAAGTAATAATAACACTACGAGGCCTAGACTCATATACATCATGACATTTCCATAAATAAGGTTGGCCCAAAATAACATCACAAACTTCGAGAAGAGAAACATCACACAATACCTCATCTTTGAAGGGATTGATGTCGTATGACAGTCGGCACTATTGGTTGACGAGAAGATCGCTTCCTTGGCGGAGCCATCCAATGGTGTAGGGTTATAGGTGTGACGTTGTCGGCAGGGTCAGTCGCTTGACAACCTCTGTTGATATGAGGTTCTTCTGGCTACCGCTATCAACGATGAAGTGCAGTAGAGTTCCTTTTACCCACATCTGTGAATGGAAGAGGTGCTCTCCTTCTTCTGGCTCATCTGATTCACCGGGCTGGAGCTTGGTGGTAGCAACGGTGGCACTGGGCTCCACGTCAATGATTCTTCTTCCCCTTTCTAGTTCTAGCTCGGAGTCAGAATCTGCATCTGATTCAGAGGCTTTCACTTCGGCCACTAGTCACTGCTTTGAGCAGAAGTCAGCAGTGTTATGTCAAGGGCTCTTATGGAAGTCGCACCACTTCCCGGTATCTTTCTTTGTCTTTCCAGTGTCCTTCTTTGCTGGCAGCTTGGGCTGGTTGTCCTAATACTATCCATATTTTCTCTGTCCTTTGTTCTGTGGGTTGGGGTCTCCCTTTCCTGGCTTTTTTTGTGAGGGGTTCCCAGGCCCAAATTGTCGCGTCTTTTGTTTGAGCTTCTGCTCAATTTTGACGGCATATCCATCGGTCGTGCCCAAGGATGAGATATCCAGAAATTTCATTTCAGTCTGAATGTATCTATGTAGAGCACCGCGATACTTGAGCACCAAATGTTGCTCTGAATCTTTGATACCCAACTTGGTGCGCAAGGTATGGAAGATATTTGTGAAATATGACACTGCTTGGTCTCTTTCTTACCGCAGTGTGGTCCATTTGGTATACAGGTCATCATAACTTCCGACGGGGTAGTATTGTTCCTTAATATCATCCCTGAAGGATTCCCAGGTGGTCATGACTGTAAATAATGAGGGTTCTTCTGTTTCCTTTTGCTCACAGAAAGTTTTCCGCCAATCTTTGACATGAGGTACGGCTTTGAAGAACGCAAAAGTAATATTTTCTCTATTCGAAAAGTTATGGAAAGAAAAATAACCTTCTAGTAGATTCAACCACTTGTCTACGGCATCTACGTCTATCTGACCTTCAACTATAGTAATATCGAAGTTTATTTGTACCTTGAAGGGGGCGGCGCCTCCGTTCGAAGAAGATGTGTTGCCTCTTGGTAGTCACCGAAGGATTTACGCGAAACTATCCATCATCTCATTCCTTTGTTGCGTGAGGGCTTCCTCAATCAATAGTTTGAAAGGATCTCCTGTCCCGTCATCTTTCTTTTCACCTTCCATGAGAGGTCATTTGGGTGTGTGAGAGATTTTGTCCTCAAGAGAAATAAGCTCAAGATCTAACTCTTTGTACTTCGACCTCGTTGGGGACATGCATTAAGACGACAAGGAGCAGACCGCTCTAATACCACTGATCCGGATTTTATGAGCAGAACGAAATGAATACAGATTATTAACATGTGTTTAACACAAAATAACAGAGATATAGTAAAATTGGTTTTCTATTCAATAATGAAATAAGCTAAAAACTGTAAAATGCAGCGGAAACAAGCTTGCTAGAATGGTGGCAGCTTATCTCTGAGAAGAGATGTGACGGTTGCGCTCATTCGCAAGAAGTTGATTACAATGAGGCTCTGAAGGCCTTTTTACAACAATCAGGAATGTCAAAAACCCTAGACATCCAAAAACCTAATCCTAGGAGATGAAGCGTCAAAAGTCATGTGGACCTCGTTTGGGTAAGTTAGTACATCAACTTCTCGAGGTCGTAACTTTTGCATACGATCTCTGTTTTAGGCGTATGATAGCTCGTTGGAAAGGTATCATCGAGAATATTCATTTTAGGTACAATATAGAAGGAAATTCCATATTTCAATCATGTTTTCCCAAAATAACATCGTTTAGGGCCTCAAAACGGCTCCAGAAGTGAAAACTGCTAAAAATACTAAATTACCAAAATTGCCAGAAAATTGTTTTGAGTTAGTTGAAAAAGATGGGTGACCACCGATATCCATCTAGATCAGTTATTCATCTTGCAAAGAACTCAACCTTTCATTCAAAGACTAAGCATATATAGCTCGAGTACCATTTCATATGATCCATCTTAGAAAATGGACATTTGAAGTTAGAAAAGATGCATACTAGCTAGAATTCTGCAGACATGTTAACAAAGGGAATAACCAGGGAGAAATTGATTTCCTGCTCAGTTTCAGTTGGTCTTCAAGCATGAAGGTGAAGATGAAAAATTTGTTAGGTCCAAGGTGGAGTATAGTCCAACAAGTACAATAGTAGTAGAGTTGTTGTGATCAGTCTCCAAGTGGGAGATTGTTATTTGTGGAGACTGATTATCTTCCTAATTCAAAGGTTTGTTTGAGTCATGATTGGACCCCATTCCCTAACGGGGGGTGTGGAAAGGTTCCCCCCCCCCCATCACTGTCGCCAAGGGGGTTCAGAGGGGGGGGCGATAATTTTTTAGCCCTCCCCACCGAGCAGGATATTTGGGGGCATCACCCCCGAAGCAAAATATTGAGTAAAATTGTCTTGTAAAATATTGTAATTTCATAGTCAATCTGGACTGTTTTTTATAAGGTCGCAGATCTAATGGTAGAAGTTATTTTAGGGATTTTTGTCCTAGAAGACAACCCTCTTTTATGAGGGAATTGTAATGTGGCTATGTATGTGTGTGATTATTGTATTATGAGAGAGAAGACTGTAAGAGGAAGAAAAGAAAGTTACAGTGATTGAATTGTAGGTTGTATGCCTTCATTTTGCTAAAGAATAAAAAGGAAGGACCTAACAGTTTATCTGGTGGACGTAGTTTACACTGGGTAAACCACATATATCTATGTATTTATTGTATTGTGTATATTTTGTGTTTTATCTCCACATTTGTTTTATTTTATTACTTTGTGATCATGTTTTTCTAACAAATTTTCCTTAATATCTCCCCCTACCCTCATATCTTGGCCCAAGGAAGATATTAGGAAAAGCTTATTAGGCTTAGATGTAATATGTAATTACATATTACAATGTAATATGTTATAACATATTACATTGTAATATGTCCCTAATATGTCCCCCTACCCTCATATCTTGGCCCAAGGAAGATATTAAAAAAACCTCATTAGGATTTTTCTAATATATCTCTGCACACCCCAACCCTCATATGAAGGTGGGCATGGGAGTAGATATTAATAAAAACTTAATACTCCATATGAAAGGGTGGAGGTGAGAGCGCGAGGCAATATTAAAGAAAGCTTAGAGTACAAGTAGGAGGAGATATTAAATAAGATTAATAAAATATTAGGAAAAGATTATTAAGATTTCTTTAATATCTTCCTCCATTAAGAATGGATATCTACCCCACACCCACACCCACCCTTCATATGACAATAATAAACTATAAACATCCCTTAATATCTCCCCCCATTAGATAAGGGTGGGGGTGGGATAGATATTACAAAAAGCTTATTAAGTTTTGCTTAATATCACCTTCCACCCCATCCTAATACTCTTAAATAAGGGTGGGTATGGAGGGAAATATTAAACAAAACTTAATACCCCACCTTCATATGGCATTGGGGATGAAATATTAGGGAAAACTTACTAAGTTTTCCTTAAAATCTGCCTCCACTTGCCACCCTCGTATGTTTGTAGGTAATAAACTCTCTCATATCTCATAACTTTTTTGTAATGAGGAGAAATATTAAGGCTTCCCCTATTACTAAGTTTTCCCTAAAATACCCCCATTGGGGAAATATCTAACTTCACCCCTACCCTCATGTGAAGGTAATAAGCTTTCATTCATATCTCATAATTCTCCCCTCTACCTCTACCTCCACCCCACCCTAATAAGCTTTCCCTTTATTTCATAGTCCACAAGATTTTCCCATTAAGAAAATATTAAATATTTCATTATAATAAGTTTCTAAATCTCCGCTATTAGAGAAAGTATATGCCGCACCCCAACCCAACCTAACTTTAAAGGAAGGTAATAAGTTTTCTCTCATATCGCATAACCCTAATGAGAAGATATAATATTTAAACTCTTCCAAATTAGACAAAGCTTAATTAACATTTTATAATAAAAGGGGAAAATATTAGGAAAAGCATATCTTAATAAGAGGGAGAAGAATATTAGAAAAGGAGAGAAATCTCAAGGAAAAGGGGGNNNAAAAAAAAAAAAAAAAAAGTGAATAAACTTTTGCTAATATCTACCTCCACCTTTGCAAGATGGGAGAAGAAGGAGATATTTGGAAACACATAAAAATAAAAAGCTTCATAATTTATCTTAATAATAGTGAAATAAGATTTTAAAAATAAGGTTAACTTTTTGTAATAAGAGGGGGAAATATTAGGAAAAGCATATCCTAATAAGAGGGGGAAGAATATTAGAACAAGATGGGTGGTAGAAATATCAAGGAAAGGGGAATATTAGGAAAATTAATTAAAGAAAGTTAAATAAATTTAATAAAGAGATTAGAATAAAATAAAATATTTAAAAATATATATATATATGATTAAACTTTTGCTAATATCTCCCTCCAGTTTGGAAACACGTAAAAATAAAAAATTTCATAATTTATCTTAATAATAGTGAAATAAGATTTTTAAAATAAGGTTTTCATAATTTATTTGAATAATAATAAAATAAAATTTTAAATATAAAATTTAAAATAATTCATGTGAAGCTTAAACTTTCATAATTGAAGAATAATATTAACTAAATAAAGAAGATTAAATAGTCCTAACTAAAAGTAAAGTAATATTTCAAAATGAAGATTTCTACAATTTAAGTATTAAATGGTCTTATGATTAATATTTGGGAATTAAAATTTTCATGTAATATATTAATTACGTCAAAGGTGTTCTTTTAAGGGGAGTTCACTCTCGAATTTTCATCATCTATCCACAACCAATTAAGCATTGTCATATGTTCAACGATTGATCATTCAGCGATTGACCATTCATTTCCCTCCATGTATCATATCCTTCACTAACTCGACGGCCTCTTCATCCTGGTTTGCCTGGGAATACCCAAATACGAATGGTGGTCGGAAGCTCTGCACGGAGTTTCTAGTGGGGTCGCGGCATTCACTTCAATGGTTCCATTCATACAGCGACCAGTTTTCCTCAGGTCGTTCTAATCGTTGCATCTTTCGATGCCACACTCTGGTATTGTATTGCCCAGGTTTGAATCTTGTCATTGTATTTCTATAATGTTATGAATACTTATAGCTCATCTCAGTTACCAGTAAAGGAAGGAACTCTTGCCATTGCCATTATATTCTCTAATGTTATGAATACCTATTACTCATCTCAGTTAAAAAAGGAAATGTGTATTGTGGTTGTGCAAGCAATTGGCATTGAAGCGAGAGCGATATACAATGTAGGGCAGACATCGAGGCTCACATTCTAGGCGGCCAATATCAATATATTTAGAGATCCTTGATGGGGTCGAGGTCAAGAAACTCCAGGAGAAGATCCTCGGCTATCTAGCAGGTACTTTGTTGCCTACGTTAGAGGATTGCAAGGCGATCCCTTCTCTTCCTCTTCGAAGGAAAAAGTTCGCTCTTCTATTCATTTGAGAGATTCTGCATGCGGCAAGCATTTCACAGCTTACGACATGGATAATTGGGAGGTCCATACTCGCTTCTCCTTCGATGCTATGGTAATATTCCATTACTAACTCTGCATTTCCTTATTTTCTCTTTTTTCCATATAAGGAGTTAGTGACTTTCTCGACGAAGATAGATATAGTCCATGATGCCCTCTGCAGGTTTTTATGTCGTTTCCCTTCAAGCTGCAGATTTTTATGTCGATTGGTACACTTTAAGCTTGCGGTGTGCACCGTCACACTTATGTCAATATGTGGTGTACACACAGGCATACAACTCTTTCACTGTGGACGGTACCTCCATTGCTTACATCCATGCATGTTCAGTGATAGGGAGGACTATATTTATCCTCCTTGACCTTCTACTACCAACATAATGTTATGTTGGTTGATTTGTTATGTTTTTAATATAGGTTGATTTGTTATATTTTCCGTATTAAGTGCATTCACTGGGAAACACAAACACATTCCCCTCTAAATTTAGCATCTATTAAAGAAGTAATGGCCTTGCTTGTTGGCCTTTTTTCCTCATTTGTGTACAACAATAAAAAAAATCCTTTATAGTATCCCTAATAGATGCCTAATAAGCAGTGTCTTGAAATTGTTTTTACCACTAAAAAAAACTCACATTAAGTGCCAACGAGGATAAAAATACAAATTGCAAACCACAATGTTTAACTTTGCACAGTGTTGAAGAACTCCCCAAGTACCTCGCTTCTCTATGTGAAACCAGGTATAATGGCAAGGATCCACTATGCATTATTGGAGTTCACACAAATGGTTGAGGTTGGCAACTCAAAGTTGGGTGTGAATGGGTTTGTGCGAATTTAAGAGATTATTTTTAATGTAATGTTCTTGAACAAGTGAGAAGACAAGACTTGTTGGATACATATAAACCATCGTTCAAGAGTTGTGTGGAGCAAGGGCATGTCAGTGGTATCATGTGCTCTTACAACGGCCTTAATGGAGTCCCGACGTGTGTTGATTCCAACCTTCTCACCAACACTGCGAGACGTGACTGGGGATTTCAAGGGTAATGTTTCTTCAGATGTTGTGTTAGATGCGGAGTATAATTGTTTGGGGTGAATGACACTTGATTGATATGAATTTTGTCTTTTAGTTACATCACAGCAGACTGTGATGTTGTTGCCAGTATTTACACTGCTCATAAGTATACACGGACTACAGAAGATGTTGTAGTAGATGCTCTGAAAACAGGTAAACACATATAAAGTAGGAATGACCCATCTAAACTTTGAAAGCATACAAATGCATATAAACTAGCAGACCCATCTATAATTTGAAAACAGGGAAATACATACAAGTTAGTACACACGCATCTTATATTAGAAAAGCATCAAGATAGGTCCATGTTAACTCAGGTTTGATATACATTTGGAAATTTTGAAGATAGAAGTTGCATATCGTCAATCTCAATCTACGGTCACTTTGATTTAATGGGTTGTTTGTGTAACTAAATATATGCATCCTTGAGCATCATAACCTCCAACTATATATTAAAAAAACAGAAAACAGGTAAATATATATAAATTAGGACAGAGCCATCTTAACTCAGGTTTGATATACACTTTGAGGTTGTGAAGCTAAAAGTTGCATATCATCAGTTCCAACCCACGACCATTCTGATTTAATAGGATTTTTTTGTAAACTGAAGATACCTATCTTTGAGCTTTGTAGCCTCTAGACCCATATCACATTTAGGTCTAGTCCATATTTCAATACACCCAATATACATTTTAGTTCAATGCACCTTTACAAACGCAAAAACAGGGGTTAATGGATCCCTCTCCCAGGTGTTAATGGTCCAAAACTTTGAACATTAAATAAATAATTATAGAATGGAGTTCTATAATTATTTATTTTATTTTATTTTTTCACAGGTTCCTCGTACTGTCCAGGCGTGAATAACCTATGGTTGACTGTAATGGACAGAGATGCCATTGTTATTGATCTCCACACTGACCCTAGTCTTTGATTTAGCACCTTTGTTCCAATCCAACTTCCCACATCTGTCTTGAAAGGAGGATTTAAGGATATTCATAACTATACTGGGAGCTCAAATTGTTTATATAACTATCATCCGAATCGCAGATAAACTCGCCAAGAATTTCATGTTTATATTTTTTCCTTTAACTCTCATTCGAATTGGCAGAATAATCACCAAGATCTACATGTAGTATTTTCCTTCTGTTGTGAATAATCGCCAGGCTGTAGCTTATGTTGAAACACCAGGCTGTAGTATATGCTGAAACACCAGGCTGTAGCTTATGCTAAAACACTAGGTTGAGTATATGCTGAAACACCAGGCTGTAGCTTATGCTGAAACACCAGGCTGTAGCATAAGCTGAAACACCAGGCTGTAGCATAAGCTAAAACACCAGACTGTAACATATGCTGAAACAATGCTGAAACTGAGTTTGGCATTTAAATTTGACTGAAAAGACAGCGAGACTGAAACTGGGTTGGGATTTTGAAAAATTAACAGAATTTAATGCAATGAATTGATCACTAGATTAAGGTCTGAGATAGAATTGATCAAATCCTTTATATTTGTTACAGAGAGTTTAAACCTGAGTAACGCGGTGTTTACCTAAATTATACCCATATCAAAACCAATGCTTCTCCTCTGCAATATTTTGGATGTTTCACTTATCTTTTGACATTAGGGCTCATGTCAAATGAGTAAGACAAGATTTGAAAATGTAGCCCACCTTAAGTGAGACTATTTATATCCTTCAGGTGTTTGTTTGACAAAGATCCCCCAGTGTGTTTTCTCTACAAATTGAAGTAAAAAATACCAACACCCATGTTTTACCACATTGTGTCCACCATTTCATGCAGATGATGTGACCTGTATTCTTTTCTATGTTTGTGTTTGGATTGTTTCTTTTATTTACAAACATTGTTTTTTATGCACAGAGAAACAACAATTATCCTACCTCTGCATATTCAAGAACAGTGAAGAGTCATTTTAGTTTCAAAGGATATGTTTCTTGGAGTTTTTTTAAAGCGTTAGCTCCAGAGCTATGTCACATTTAACCTAAGAAAGATGCACAATACCCATTTTTCGGGATCTGAGGGGAATTCCACGGTTCCAATCGATATTGTGTCCAGTTGTTGTGTTCAGTTTGTGACTTGCTAAAGTGGTATTGGCATCCCATTTTTTGGATATAGTATAAAATTGATAACCTTTTATTAGAATCAACAACGAGTCGGTTTTTGCATGGATCTGAGCTGGTTGAGTGCCAAATGAGGTAACCTTTTGATCCTTGATGTTGATCCAAGATAAAAAAGAAAACATTGATTCCAACTTGAACAGTAAATAAAGCTCAAGGCTGAAAGCATTAGCAAACTTAGAAAAGTATTTGTTATGAGTCAATATTTACCCCTATATCAATTTGCAACCAACCTTTACAAGATTATCCTTTATTTGTTACAAAAGATTTATACTTTTTTTTGTGTGTGGGTATGTTTAGTTTAGGTGCTTTTTAGTATTTTGTATCTCATTTGATGCTTGCTTTCTTCTATTTTTAAGATGATAAACTTTAAGCAACGATCAACATTGAGCTAATATGTGTTGAAATAGGCTTGAACTACTTCAATTGACTATGTCCATTATCTATGATACCATGCATGTGTGGAGGATCTAGCAGATCTTCCTGGAGATGTTCATTTAAGGTGCCCGACTTAATATTTTTTCCTATTTCTAGAGTTTATGAGAGCTTTTCTATTGAAATGTCCCATTGTCTTTGTCATTCAACCTATGTTCTGCTTATGCAAGCTAATGAATTGTGCTTATGTCCCCTCCTAATGTAACATTTCCTTGCCTAACATTTTCAAGATGAAGTAGATGGAATTTTGGAAGATATCAATGCCATATTTTCTCCATGTCATTTCCTCGTCTTATTGCTTATGTGAATTTGATAATTTGCTACCAAATTCATGTTGCTTATGTGCAACACGTGACACTGAAGGATCTTCCTTTACATTCATGATTATACAAACAAAACATTTATTTGACGTACCCTGAAAAACAAAGATATATTTCAAAATGACTAGAGCTACCACTCATCCCAACCTTTTATTGTCAATATGATTTCAATTTGTTAGCTTGACCCCTTGTTCCTCTTTTCGTTTTTTTGAAAATAAAATCTTCTAATTTAATATAGGGCTTGTCTGTTTAGTAAAGCAAGGGTGGTGATACACCCCCTCCAGGGTTTGATTCCCCATAAGTATAAGTTAGCTCATTGTCGGTTGTCATGGCTACACAGGTGGGCCAAATGTAGTGATGGACAAAGTTTTTAGCCCTAGTGCCAATGGTTTTCCACTTTGGTGTTGATCGAGTGGCACTAATAGTAAAAAGAAGCGTATTAAAAAAAGAAATCTTTTAATTTATGCTTTATAGAATATATTTATTGGTAGGACATTTATGTTTTGTACAGCCTGTGATAAATATCCATAAATGCTCTCACATTCCAACACGCTCGACTAACTATTATATAACTTTGGATTTGATCATAGCACTTGCTTCTGGACTGAGATTTGCTATGTGGCTTGGACAGAAAATTAGTCTTTGTAATTGCTTGAAATATTTATAGATAATGAGTCCTAGTCATTCTCTAAAGACTCAAGTGCCCCAAATGTTTGTATGGTCACTTACCTAATAGATTAAGGCTCTTTGGACAAGTATATACAACCTTGTTGGATGGTTGGTCAATCTGTACTTGGTTTTAGCAGTAAACTTTACAAAACTAAATTGGTATCTTCTTTGTTGTAGTAATATTTGACATTATTTTTTTATTTTGCTACATCTATTGGATTATGGGGTTGAGTCTTGCCCTCCTCTTCTTTCCAATCATCATCCAGATTGATATGTAAATTCTGTTACAACTTGCCTTTCATATATCTGGATGAGTTTTATTGTTTGGTAGATGGAAATTAATACTAGTTACGAAGATGAACTAAAGTCCAACACTTGGCTTGTTTCTAAATAACAAGGATTTATCAATAAGTAGAAA
Organism: Picea engelmannii; assembly: GCA_009831015.1. Taxonomy (NCBI): domain Eukaryota; kingdom Viridiplantae; phylum Streptophyta; class Pinopsida; order Pinales; family Pinaceae; genus Picea; species Picea engelmannii. Next base: position 26,472 of record ML833457.1, read on the forward strand.
TATTTCAAATCCACCCAAAATTGTCTCTTAAGTTTCTTTGTTGCAATAATGTTGTACCTTTGGAATGTTTACACTCAAGTATATAAGTTAAGTCTACAGGCTTGGTATATAAGTGGTTAAAGTAAAGATTTTGGTCCAAATCATGTTTCAAATCTAAAACTTAGTCAAACAAGGGTGAGAGTGTTCTATAGGTATGTCAGAATGGAAATGTTTGGATAATTGTAACATGTCAAATGTTTGGATAATTGTAACATGTCCAAGATCCTTGATTCATAAATGGTAGCACTTTATAACTTCAAATATTTTTCTAGAATAAAAAAACATTTATGCTAATCAAGTTTGAGATTTCCTCTTTCCTTATTTGCAACACTAAAACCATGTGTAGTAAAGTAGATTGATAATTGACAAAAGGGAGGCTTTTGGTTTATATATGTTGTAGTTTTATAAGCAATGAATTGTTGTCAATAAAAATTCTAAATTATTTTGCTATTAAAAGTTTCATATTAAAAAGAGAATGTATTTTGCAATGTTACTTGAAAACAAGAGCTTGCAAGTTTGGTACGACATGCAAGTACCATCATCCATGTGACAAAAATGGATTAGGAGGACAAGTAGAGATGAATTATTTAGGCCTTCCTATGCATCAAGTATGTTATCTAAACTTTGGACAATAATATGGTTTGGAACTATGATTTTTGTAAAACATAAATTTAAAATTCATTTGATTGAGATTGTATCAAAATGTTAAGTTTGGACAGAGGTATGCAAACCACGAAAATATTGCTCTGTTTTAGTGGGAATTATATGCATGCTTGATGAATATCAATGTATTTGATGTATGTTGATTTTTGTTGTACAAAGAGAGAAAGAATGTGCATATTACATGCATATTAGATCCTACAAATATGTTGTTCAGTGCAAGTTTCATCATCCCCAACCTACAACAATAGTTTCGGGTTATGCAAGTTCAAGATCTCCTACAACACCTGCATCATCATATTCATCTTGATTTTTGTCTTGGCCTTTGCCAATATCACCCTATTTTCCTGGTCCTCAACTACAAGAATCTTCAACTTTACATGCCCGTCATATTTTCACCTTTCCAAGGCATGATACCAATGTTAGCATATGGAACAATTACCAAGTGAATCCCCTAGTTCTCTTTTGAGTTTCTTACCATTTGTAGCCTATTAGTGAGGATCTATACTTACTTTATACCATGCCTGGTTTAGAATTGCTTAAGCCTTATTTTTCATGGTAAACATTCATTTACTATATAAGCACATATATTCTAACACTAGTTTGATTTGACAATATTTTTCTATTGTGTACATTGATGCATAGTCATATTTTAGATTCATTAAACATTTCTTGATGAGATGGATTCATACAAAGGGAATATCTTCATAGTAATATAAATAAAAATTGATTGATTTTGGGCATAGGCATTACCATGATGTAAAGAGTTTATGGTTTGGTATTTAATATAACACAATACTAATAGTGTTGGCCAAGGTTAATAATCACATGTTCCAATATACCCATATATTCTTTTGGAAATACAATTAATTCATTGTGTAGAATTTTATATTTACCTCATTAAGTATGTTGTATCTATGTTAATTCAATTGAGCTTTGATTTCACTTATAAAAAAATAACAAGTTGTCAATTGTTGCTATGCACCTTTCATAGACTAATGAATTATTTGAATGAATGATTTTGGTTTTCTATGATTCAAATATTTCAATACTCTCACTAAATCTCCCGAGAATTAAACAAAGATAGTAGAATGATACACATTGGTAAAATTAGTATTGCCAAAAAAACATATGTTAGTTTTTTTCGAAGTTCCCTTTCCCACTTCGAGGGTGCTTCAAGGGTATGCTAGTATATTAATATTCAAGAATTAAAATTTCCATAGTTCATTTGGGGATTAGTATTAAATGGTGATATGATTAATATTTGAGAATTAAAATTTTTCAATAAAATACTAATATATTAATATTTGACAATTAAAATTTTCATAGTTAATATATTAATATTTGAAAATTTTAATATTAATATTTGAGAATTAAAATTTTCATAATTAACTTGAAGATTAAGATTAGTATTAAATGATCCTATCATTAATATTTGAAAAGAATTAAAATTTTAAAGTAAAATATTAATATATTAATATTCAAAAATTAAAATTCCCATAATATATTTGAGGATTACATGGTTCTAACTAATGAAGTCATACTCAATAATGAAGATTTTATAATTCATTAGCCATAGCAAAAGAACTTATGGTGCACTTCAATCACCAAGTAAAGTTTTACGGTGCACTTTAATCACCAAAGTACTTACTCTACATTGAAAAGTAAAGTTTTAGGAACCTACAAAATCTTTGTAACAATGGCCAAGAAAATTTGCACTATTTTAATAGAACAACACTAATTGATTTTCAATGTAAAAGTGAAGGAAGGAGTGGACAACAAATAAGCAAACTTTTTGAAGACGAGCATACATGGTATGAGAAGTTAAGAAATGAGTAAAAGAAGTTAGGCAATGGATGAAAGAAAACCACTAATTTACTAATTATATTGGTATAAAGGATTCCAATTATAAAAAATTGAAAGACAACCACTAATTATATTGGTATAAAGAATCTCAATTATAAGAAATTGAGAGACTAGGCACCAATTATAAGAAATTGAAAGACAACCACTAATTATATAATTAGTATAAAAGATCTCAATTATAAGAAATTGAGAAAACAAAAGAAAAGTTTGGGTATGGTGCATTTCAATCACCAAAGTACTTACTCTACATTGAAAAGTAAAGTTTTAGGAACCTACAAAATCTTTGTAACAATGGCAAAGAAAATTTGCACTATTTTAATAGAACAACATTGATTGATTTTCAATGTAGAAGGGAAGGAATGAGTGGACAACAACTAAGCAAACATTTTGAAGACAAGCATACATGGTATGAGAAGTTAAAAAATAAAAATAAAAAGTTAAGCAATGGTTGAAAAGTAAAGTTTTAGGATTTTGTAACAATGGCAAAGAAAATTCACACTATTTTAATAGAACACCTATTTTTTTCAATGTAAGAGTGAAGGAATGAGTGGACAACAACAACTAAGCAAACTTTTTGAAGACAAGCATACATGGTATGAGAAGTTAAGAAATGAGTAAAAGAAGTTAGGCAATGGATGAAAAAAAACTATTAATTCATTAATTATATTGGTATAAAGGATCTCAATTATAAGAAATTAAAAGACAACCACCAATTATATTTGGTATAAAGTATCTCAATTATAAGAAATTGAGAAAACAAAAAGGAAGTTTGGGCACCAATTATAAGAAATTGAAATACAACCACTAATTATATTGGTATAAAGGATCCTAATTATAAGAAATTGAGAAAACAAAAGGGAAGTTTGGACACTTTAAATGAGTAAAAAAAGATAGGCAAAAGATGAAAGAAAATAACTAATTATATTGGTATAAAAGACTCCAATTATAAGTAATTGAGAAAACAAAAGGAAAGCTTAGGCACTTTATTCTCATTCTGATGAATATAGAGGATCCCAATTATAAGAAATTGAGAAAACAAAAGGGAAGCTTAGCACTTTACTCTCATTCTGATCCATTAAAAAGATCCCAATTATAAGAAATTGAAAAAACAAAAAGGAAGTTTGGCACTTTACTCTCATTCTGATAATACAAAATTAACATTGATAACAGAAAACACACAAAGCCAAAATTATATTGGTATAAAGGATTCCAATTATAAGAAAAGTGGGAAGAAGATTGAGAAAACAAAATTGGTATAAAGGATTCCAATTATAAGAAAATTGGAAGGAAGATTGAGAAAACAAAAGGGAAGTTTGGACACTTTTTTTCTCATTCTGATAATACAAAATTAACATTGATAATAGAAAACACAAAAAGCTTTTACAAAATTAACATTGATAATAGAAAACACACAAAGCTTTAGAAAGCACACAAAACCTCAAAGTAGTAAATCTAAATCTAATAATACAAAAAAGCCTTAAAAGTACTAAATTTAAATTTAATACTACAAAATTAAGTAGTAGTCTAGACACTCTACTTTTTGGCTGTTTTCCAACAACTGTTTTCTAACAACCATTCTACTTTTTGGCTGTTTTCCAACAACTGTTTTCTAACAACTTTTCTGCTTGATTTCATTTGATTTTGCCTCAAATCCTAACATTCTACTTTTTGGCTGTCTTCCAACAACTGTTTTCTAATAACTTTTTCTGTTTAATTTCATTTGATTTTGCCTGAAATCAGGTGATATATGGTTGGAACTGCAGATTTGATTTGATTGGTTAAATTTGTATAATCCAAATGTCTCAAAAGGTTTTTCAACACACTGAATCCATTTATACATTTATCCATTTATACATTTATGCATTCAGAAATGCAATTTAAAAAACAGAAAATAACTATTTTGTCCAAATTTAACTCACCAGATCCCAACCAAAACACCCATAACTCATGTTTAGCCAACCCCAAAATTAATAATGACAATAAAAAAAACCTCATCAATTTTTCAATTTTTTTTGAAGCTCATATAATCCAATTCAAGCATATTGTAAAGAGAACAGAAACAATAACAGGAAAACACAACCAGAAAAGCGGATAATAAAAAATAAAAATCAAAACAGTAGATTCAAAGCCAAGAACCCAATGCATTCAATCAATTAGCAAGCAAACATTCATCACTGCTAAATGCAAACCAGGCAGCTCCGATACCTATAAATTTAACATTCACAGCCCATAAAATTAAAACGTAGTTGATCAAAAAAGCTGATGAAAAATAAACTACCCACACCAAAACCGTGAATTTAAAATTCACTGGAAGACCTAAAGGAAAACCTTAAAATTCCACAAGCATAGGTGGCATCAAAAGACACCATTGAATTTAACTGAGAAAAAGTACCAAAATCAAGCACTGGTGAACTTTGTGACGGCCTTGGTACCCTCTGAGACGGCGTGCTTTGCAAGCTCCCCTGGAAGAGCAAGCCTCACGGCGGTCTGAATCTCCCGTGAAGTAATGGTTGGCTTTTTATTGTAGCGGGCGAGTTTCGATGCCTCGCTCGCCAATTTCTCAAAAATATCATTAATGAAGGAGTTCATGATTCCCATGGCCTTGCTGGAAATACCAACGTCAGGGTGGACCTGCTTGAGGACCTTGAAGATATAGATCTTGTAGGTCTCCACACTCTTCTTATGCCTCTTCTTTCCCTTCTTGTCCCCGCCTTCCTTTGGCAGCTTCTTCTCGGCCTTGGGAGCGGGTTTCTTCTCTGCCGGAGCTTTCTCTGCGACGGGCTTCTTCTCAGCGGGCTTCTTCTCTGCTGCCTTGGGCGCCATTGCTACTGCGAACAAACACAACAGAAAAAGACACTGGAACCCGCAGACTTCAAACTCCTAAATTAAACTCAGCGCAAATGAACCCTATCTCTAAGAAAGGAAATGGGTGCCGTTTTATATATACGAAATCAATCTGTTCTTCCATTGGTCTATGGCCTCGGCACGGATCGACGGGTTTCCTTTAATATCAACCGCCGATCTGATCAGTCCGAAACGCGATGCTAGTGTGGTCCATCGTAACAGTTGTATGTGAGAACGCGTATCATAAGAATTTTGAATTATTTTCGATAATGGAATTAATTAAGTAGGTTTTCTATAATATGATGATGAAGATGATTAACATCCACTAAGATAGAATTGGTCTATGGGACCTTAAGAGGGTAAGTGATTACTTGTGATTCTTTAAAATTTTGTTTTTGTGTTCGAAAAGCATTAAGAGAAGCTTTCCAAGATCACCATAATTTTGTTGAGTTAAGAGGTTAGGAAGGTTGGTAGTGTGGTATATATTTATATTAAATACAATGATAAACTCGTAGACACAAATGCACATACCACCATTGAGAAAACCATAGGCTTCCAAAGATGTTAAAAGATCGGTAAACATGTTTTAATCTAGACACTGTAAAGTTTTGTTTAATTTTGTACTAAATTTTCTTTTAATCTAGACAGTGTAAAGTTTTGTTTATTATGTACTAAATTTTCTTTTAGTGGTTAAAATTTTGAGTTCTTATCACTCCGAAGTTATGATTGAATTTTTTGATTTAAAATTACTCAAAACTTTCAAAAGTATCATTGGGCATTGTTTAGTTGTTCTACGAAATGGTTTTTTTCATCGGAATCTGGTGATATAAATTTACATGAATCATTATTTTTTGTTGTTCAAAATCCATTTCTGAATGCAGAAATGGATTCGGCACGCTGAAAAACTTTCGGGGCACTTAAATTATACAGAAATAATCACTCAAATCTACGAATCTAACAATTTATCGTTGGATTTCAAGCAAATGTAGAATTTTGAATATTAAAATAGTGCCTCGTTGACAAGTCAATGTTTTGTAAACCATATAGATGAGTTCTACGTCAGAGGGAAAAGCTTCGACCTACAACAATTGCAGGGAGATCATCACCTAACCAACCGATCATACACTAAGGCAATATAATATACATTGTTTTGAAAGCATATTCGGTCATGCTTATCCTCACCACTTACCGCCTACTCCTATTATCTTTCAATTTGATTTAACTATAAAACAAACATTGTTAAAAATGAAAATAACAAAAAATATGCACTATAAAATACATTGTGAAGTGAAAAAGAGAGTTTTTTTTGGCAATAATGGATAGAAAAGAAATGTATATACATTCAAATAGTATTCATGGATGGGAAGAATAATTGAGAGTAGTTTGGGCTACTCTCTGACCTTGCTCGATGTGTATGGACCCTATTGTTAGAAAAATAGGTGTGTTTGTTTCACCATAGACAATATAGCAATATTGTCACCCAACCATAGGTTGAAGCCACCCCCGAGCACCTTAACCTTGACAGATAATAATTCTGGAGGAAAACCCTAGGCCTAATAGCCAATCACAATAGTGTATCGCTCTCCAGAGCTAGCGTACCAAGCAGAAAGTCAAACCATAACCAAGAGAAAGTTCAAGCCTAAAACCAAAAATACAAGTTGCAGTAGTTGCAACTACAGCTACTCTCCAAACTTGTGCACTTACTAAATTTCTACTGTTGTGAGTTGTGTGTGTCCAAATGAACTCTGGAATCTTGAATTTATACTACTCTTTCTTAGTTGTCTGGGTCGACTTCTCTTTCTAGAGGCTAAAAACTCAATATTAATTATTTTCTTTAGCCAACTTGTTTTCTAGGGTTATGTCCAATGCTTTAGGGTTTCTTCTTGCTTCCCGAAATATTCTAGTCTTGTCATGGTTACACATGGAGGTTTAATACCTCATGTAGCTACCATAATATCAACACTCCCTCCTAGCTAGGGAGGTATTAAAGGTAATGGTCTTGAGTACAAACATATCATTCAATCGGTAGCATCATCATAACCACATAGGATATCTTATGATCAAATCACAAACACCATCATCACTATCAGTATCATCTGATAACATCAACTGCATCATCTCTCAAAGCCATACTCCATCTGAGTAATCAGGCATGATGTTAAATAAGTTAATCACTCCACGGAGTGATACAAGAACCATTCTTCTAATCAAGACATATGTTCTAGAAGAATAATTGTTCCAACAAATGTTGGAAGCCACGCCATGAGCTACAAGAACTATTATTCTAATCAGGACATACGTCCTAGAAGAATAATTGTCTTGGACCATTTTCCGCTTGGAGAATGTTTGTCCACCAACACACTGACTATCCATCTAGCTAGTAATCATTTCCAATACTATTGATAGTCTTCATGGCAATCAGAACAATGTCATTCAATAGAACACAATTGTGTCTATCCATAGTACTACACAACTACTATCCAGTGGTACACAACCACACCAAGTAGTACACGGCTACTTAACTAGTGACTCATAGTCACAACCAGTGGAACACATCCACCACAATGGCATACAACTATTGTCCAAAGACATACGGTGTCCATAGTAATCATATCATCCGATATCAACCTGCATAACAATATCATGATACGAACTGAGTCATCTGGGCCATTCTTCCACTCATATCTGTGAGATCTGGAAGAGCATTTTCCCTCATAAAGTAAAACATCGGCCATGGTCTATCTGGACTATTCTTCTCAAGCATAGAAGAATAATTGTCCCTAATTTATGAGCCTGGACCATTCACCTAACTGGGCCATTCCTTCGGCACTAATCATAGTGCAACCTAGAGAGAATGAGTCTGCCCTAGGGAATTCATGTCCCTGATTGCTGAACCTAGACCATTCACCTAATTGGGCCATTCCTCCGACACTAATCAAAGTGCAACCTGGAGAGAATGAGTCTACCCTAGGTAATGACTATCCGACTATTTCCCAAGGAAATGATTGTCCTGCACCAACCTCTAAAATGGACCATTATTCGAAACTTCTCACAATTGTGAACTTCGAAAGAATGACTTCCCGGCGAGGCGAACCATTCTACTTGATCACTTCTCAGAGTGATTGCCAAGAAGAATGATTGTCCTAGACCATTCCCGCACACTAGCCATAAGGGGAATTGTTGTCTATGGTACATCAATAATCTATCGAACCATTTTCATTATGAAAATGATTGTCCGATCTGGACCATTTTTCGAACTGGAAAATGTTTGTCTGTCAGAAATCTAAAACCACTTTCCAAACTGCAAAGGAACTGCTCATCCTGGACCATTTTTCGAACTGAAAAATGATTGTCCATAAATCAATAACATATCACTGCTCCCTCCCAACCTGGGAGTAATCTCTTCCTTTTCCAATAAGGAAGTCATCTCCAAGAGCCCCAACTTGTCTCTTAAGTACACAAACTTTTCATCTTAGACAAAGGCTTTACCAAAATATTTGTTATCTTCTCATCTGTGGAGATATATTGGAGAACCACTTCTTTCTTATGAACTTCATCATGGAGAATATAATGCTTGATCTCAATGTATTTTGGTATGTCATGAAACACTGGTTTTCTCTTAAGACTTCATATAGCTCTGATCATTAAAATATATCATGGTTGAATTAAGTGCTTATGTTTTCTGCTAGCTCATGACATCGTGGAAAAGCTCAAACTAAAACATATCCAAGTAGCACTTCTTCTGCCATCATGAGAGTTTGCCATGGATTAGCAATCCATCATCCCGAACTTCTGAGTAACCATTATGATACACTATTTATGTCATAGAAGGTTTTCACCACGCTTCTGTTGTATATGATATACTCTACATCAAGTTATTTGAATCCATACAAGGTCTTCTTATATCTACATACATGGGTCTCTTTTTTGTATAAGCTTCTTTCTCAATTTGCTTTATTTGAGAAGAACAATCTTTTGCATGTAAATTCCAATCCATGGATACTGCAGAAGGTATATCTGGTTTACTGAAATGAGTTGTCGTCATAGTCTTCTCCCTCCTTCTGGAAGAACCTCTCAATCTCGCAATGCTTCCATTCATAAGTATTTTTCACATTTTCTTACATACATTGTTCTTGATCATAACTCCTATTTCTTCTGCTTGATTGCTTCTAGTGGGTTCAAACAAGTTGGTAGTCTTATGATTCTCAGTATAATAACCGGTTGTTTTGGCTTTTCTTTCTTTCTTGGAATCTTCATGTTCTTCCTCATGTTCCTCTTTAGCTCTTGGGTCCATGGAGTCTTTTATAGATTCTTTGCCTTGAAGATTCCAACTTATTCCTTTCATCATCGGATCATGGATGTAGATGGACAACCAAGGATACTTTAAGGCTTATTTTCAAAGAAGACTTCTTCAAGAGTCAAATTGAATACGTGTTGTTTATCATGGCTACTACTTTTAATGGGAACATGGATAGATACTTCATAATCCTCAATGGATCATATCATTTAGGATTAGCTCCCTCCTAATCCTTGTTTGATGCATGAATGCATGCTCATCTTTTGGAATTATGTAATCAACTCCCTCCTTCTAAGAGAGTCCACGCTTTTGTGTGCATCCTTACTGCCTTCCGCAAGGTGTCACAAGTCTTTTTCTAATTTCCTCTTGATGCCAACTTATTTCTATTGTGACTTCTTCTAAGTCTCTTCGGGTTTGATTTTGATTTCGACTTATCTGGTAGTTATTACTTATATAGTAGCTTCCACAAGAATTGTTACCAAAGATTGTCAACGTACTTCATCTTTTCATGTGTATTGCTTGACTTGTAGTCATTGTGATAGAAATCCTTGTATTCTTCCATAGGTATTGTTTCACTTGAACATATTATCTTCTAAGAAATAGATATACATGATATGTACAGGAACTATGTAAACATGGTATGTACAAGAGCTTTGAAGAATATTGTTACCTTGACTTAGAAGAAGAAGTTTGTTTTATCGTTCTTGGCCTTCTTTGAGGGTTTCCTTTCTTTGACAACTGATGCTTCATTTGTTTCCTTCCTCAAGCCAAACTTCTTCTTATTCCTGAAATTCTTGAACTTTGTTGTGAAGGCTTGATCTTCGTATTTACTTTGGGATTTCTCTTTTACGTTAATCATTGATTCTTCTTGTGCACATCAAGTCCAAAGTTCTTCAAATGTGGGATACTCCTTTCTTGTATTCATGCTTGCAGAAAATGCAACCCATGTCTTGGGAAGGCCATTGAGTACTATATTTACCAATTCTTTTTCTGAAATGATTTCTTTAATAGCTTGTAGTTGGTCTCTTAACTGAGAGATTCTTACAAAGTATGATGTTATGTTGTCGTCATCATCATTCATGTTCATGTCACAGATCTCATTCTTTAGAATCATTACTTGTCCAATGTTTCTGACTGAGAAGAGGTTAGTTAGGGCATCGTGCATCTTCTTAGATGAGTAAAGATGAGAAATGTGTTGGTTGTGGAGCCTGATTATTTTCCTGATTCATAGGTCTTTGTTTTCAGCCATGTTTATACCCAATGAAGACTTTACACCCCAGAAGAATGTACACTCCTCCAAGTGGGGGAGTGCAGGGGGGGGTTACCCCCCCCACCCCCCGAAGGAAAAATTGTCTTGTAATGTATATTGTAATTTCATAGTAAATCGGGACCATTCATTATAAGGTTGCGGATATGACAGTAGAAATTATGTTGGGGTTTTTTTCTCTAGAAGGCAACCCTCTTTTATGAGGGAAATGTATTGCGGCTATGTATCATCGCAAATATTGTATTATGAGTAAGGAGACCATGAGAGAAAGAAGAGGAAGTTACAATGGGTGTGTTGTAGGTTGTATCATTTCATTTGTTGGATAATAATAAAGGAAGGACCTGGCAATTTCTCTGGTGGACGTAGCCCACATTGGGTGAACCACATATATCTGTGTCTCTATTGTATTGTGTATATTCTGTATTTTATTTCCACATTTGTTTTATTTTATTGCTCTGTGATCCTGTTTTTATAACAACTGGTATCAGAGCGAAAGGTAACTCGTAGGAAAAGAGGGTTCCTGGTTCGAGTGGGAGCAATGGCGGAAGATGGAAAGTTCAGGGTCGAGAAATTTAACGGCCAAAACTACCAGTTATGAAAGATGCATATGATATATTATTTATATCAAAAGGATTTATTACTACCATTGGGTGGAATAGCAAAGAAACCGACGGCCATGAAGGATGAAGAATGAGATATTTTTGACAGAAAGGTTCTAGGAACGATACGGATGAGCTTGGCAGCATTGGTGGCTTTCAATATTTCAAAAGAAAAGACAACGAAGGAGTTGATAAATGCATTGGCTAAACTGTATGAAAAAATCTCGGCGTCCAATAAGGTATTTCTAATGAAGAGATTATTTAATATGAAGATGTCAGAAGGTGGGTTTGTTGCAGATCATTTAAATGAATTTAATACGGTTATTAATCAACTAAGTTATGTAAAAGTGGACTTTGATGATGAAGTTAGGGCTCTTCTAATCTTGTGTTCATTGCTAGAAATTTGGAATGGCTTGGTCATGGATGTAAGTAACTCTATCTCTGGTTCAAAACACTTTAAAATTTGATGATGTTGTTGGTGTTATCCTTAGCAAGGAAATGTAATGGAAAAACACAGGTGAGACATCAGGTAATGCGTTAAACATGGAGAACAGGGGAAGACAAAAGGATAGAGGAAAGGGCTCAAGGAACCGCGAGAATTCTACGAAGGGCATATCCAAATCCAGACTTGGAAAGATAGAGTGTTGGAATTGTGGGAAGAAAGGACATCTGAAGAAAGACTGTAGAGTTCCAAAGAAACAAAGAGATGGACAATAGGAGAAAAATCAGGAAGCAAATGTAACAGGTTATGTGTTACAAGATGATTTGATTCTTTCTGTAGATAATATTTTTATTCTTGGGTAGTAGATTCAGGGGCTTCATTTCATGCCACACCCCATAGGAAATTTTTTCTAGATTATGTTCAAGGTGATTTTGGACAGGTTCATTTGGGTGATGAGGCACCATGCAAAATTGTTGGAATGGGAAAGGTAAAATAAAGCAAATGAATGGAAACCAATGGTTGTTGAAAGAGGTAAGACATGTTTCAGATCTAAGGAAAAATATAATTTCAACAGGGCAGTTGGCAAGTGAAGGTTGTATATCCATATTTACAGATAAGGTGTGGAAGGTCACCAAAGGATCATCGGTGATAGCAAAAGGAGATACTGAATCTTCTATCTCTTTAGCTTCTACAGGAGTGGATACAAAATTGTGGCATCATGGGCTTGGACACATGAGTGAGAAGGGGATGCAGATAGTTCACAAAAAAAATTTGTTGCCAGATCTTAAACAAATTGATTTGGATTTTTGTGAGCATTGTGTTTATGGAAAACATAAAGACTCAGATTTCTCGGAGTCGGAAAATAAAACAAAAGTGAAAAGTTAGAGCTTGTGCATATCGATGTATGGGGACCAACTCAGGTATCATCTCATGGTGGCTCTTGTTATTATGTTACTTTTATTGATGATGCAACTAGAAAAACTTGGGTTTATTGCATTCGACAGAAATCTGATGTTTTTGATACTTTTAAGAAATGGAAAGATTTGGTTGAGAATGAGACAGGAAAAAGGTTGAAGTGTATCATATCAGATAACGGAGTTGAATATTGCAGCAAGGAGTTTGATGATTATTGTTCATACCATGGGATTTGTAGAGAGAAGACAGTTTCAGGAACACCGCAAGAAAATGGTGTGTCGGAAAGGATGAACATGACAATCATAGAGCGTGCAAGGAGTATAAGATTGCATGTTGTTTTTACCTTACAGTTCTGGGAAGATGTTGTAGATATTGTTGTTTACTTAATAAACAAAGGACCTTCAATTTCTTTGGATGGTGGAATTCTAGAGGAGGCATGAACAAGTAAAAAGGTAAACTATTCTTTTTTGAAGACTTTCGGTTGTGAAGCATTTGTCCATATTGATAAATAAAATAGAACAAAGCTTGAGGCAAAATCCAAGAAATGTACCTTTATTGGATACAGTGTTAATGATTTTGGTTATCGCTTATGGGATTATGAAAATTACAAAATCATTAGGAGTAGAGATATCATATTCAATGAGAAGGTCATGTACAAAGATCAGATGCAGGGAAATATACAAGAAAAAAAAAATCAGAATACACAATGCTTGATGAGATCACTGAAAAAGAAATTACAAAGGTACTAGAAAATCAAAATGCACAACAACATGAACAACATGTACCACAAACTCCTGCAAGTGTTGTTAGAAAATCTACTAAGTTAAGTAGACTCCCTGGATGATACTCTCCTTCATTGTATTAGTTATTGTTGACTGATTCTGGTGAACCAAAATGTTATGAAGAGGCAATGCATGTAGAAACCAAAAAGAAGTGGGAGCAAGGCATGAAAGAGGAAATTGATTCCCTGGTAAATAACCAGACTTGGGATTTGGTTCAGTTGCCTGCAGGAAAAAGAGTATTGCAAAATAAATGGGTTTACAAGTTGAAGGAAGAAGATAGAGAAAAAAAGTGGTACAAGGCTAGACTTGTTGTAAAAGGGTTTGCACAAAAGAAAGGTATAGATTTTGATGAAATATTTTCTCTTATTGTTAAAATGACTTCAATTAGGACTATTTTAAGTCTTGTGGCAATAGAAGATTTTCATCTTGAACAGTTAGATGTAAAAACAACTTTTCTCCATGGGGATTTGGAGGAGGAGATTTATATGAAACAACCACAGAGGTATGAGGTCAAAGGGAAGGAGAATTTGGTATGCAGGTTGAAGAAGATATTGTATGGACTAAAGCAAGCTCCAAGGCAGTGGTATTTGAAGTTTAATAGGTTTATGACATAACAAGGTAGATGTCATTATGATCACTGTGTTTATTTTAAAAGGCTAGAAAATGGAAGTTATATTATCTTGTTATTGTATGTAGATGGCATGCTTGTTGCAGGGTCTAATATGCAGGATATAAATGTGCTCAAGAAGAAATTAGTGAATTCATTTGCGATGAAGGATTTGGGTGAGTACTAGAGACAAGAAAAAACACAAATTGACATTGTCTCAGGGTGAGTACATAGAGAAGGTGTTGGAGAGGTTTAGAATGCAGAATGCAAAACCAGTTAGTACACCTTTGGCCAACCATTTCAAATTAACTAAGGAAATGTGTCCCAAGAAACATGAGGAGATAGAATACATGTCCAGGGTCCCTTATTCATCGATAGTTGGTAGCTTGATGTCTGTGATGGTTTGCACAAGACCAAATATTGCACATGCAATGGGAGTTGTGAGCAGGTATATGAACAATCCGGGTAAAGAACACTGGGAGACAATAAAGTGGATTCTCAGGTATTTGAGAGGTACTACTACTCATGCATTATGTTTTGGAGGTTCAGACACTGTTCTACAGGGATATGTTGATTCATATATGATAGGTGATAAAGATAGCAGGAGGAGCACCACATGGTATGTTTTTACTATAGGTGGAACAACAATAAGTTGGATTTCAAAACTGCAAAAGGTTGTTTCACTTTCAACAACAGAAGCAGAGTATGTTGTTGCTAAAGAGGCTAGTAAAGAAATGATTTGGTTACAGAGGCTTATGGAGGAATTGGTAAAGAAGGAGGAGAATAGCAGGTTGTATTGTGACAGTGAGAGTGTCATTCATCTTGAAAATAACTTAGCCTTCCATTCGAAGACTAAGAATATACAACTCAGGTACCATTTCATACGATTTGTCTTGGAAGATGGAAATTTGAAGTTGGAAGATACACACTAGCCGTAATCCTGCAGACATGTTAACAAAGGGAGTAACCAGGGAGAAATTGAGTTCTTGTTTAGTTTCAGTTGGTCTTCAATCATAAAGGTGAAGATGAGAAATTTTTCAGGTCTAAGAAGGATCATAGTCCAACATATACAACAACGATGGAGTTGTTGAGATCAATCTCCAAGTGGGAGATCGTTGGTTGTAGAGCCTAATCATCTTCTCGATTCAGAGGTCTTTGTTTTCAGTCATGTTTATACCCTATGAAGACTTTACACCCCGGAAGAATGTACACTCCTCCACGTAGGGGAGTGTAGGGGGGGTTACCCCCCTTGTGGGGTCCAAGGGCAAGCAGGCCCCCGAAGGAAAAATTGCCTTGTAAATGTATATTGTAATTTCACAGTAAATCTGGATCGTTCATTATAAGGTTGCAGATCTGGCGGTAGAAGTTATGTTAGAGTTTTTTTTCCCTAGAAGGAAACCCTCTTTTATGAGGGAAATGTATTGTGGCTATGTATCATCGTGAATATTGTATTCTGAGTGAAGAGACCGTGAGAGAAAGAAGAGGAAGTTACAATGGGTGTGTTGTAGGTTATATCCCTTCATTTGTTGGATAATAATAAAGGAAGGACCTGGCAATTTCTCTGGTGGACGTATCCCACACTGAGTGAACCATGTATATCTGTGTCTCTATTGTATTGTGTATCTTATGTATTTTATTTCCGCATTTGTTTTATTTAATTGCTTCGCGATCCTGTTTTTCTAACAAAATGTAGGTTATCAGGTGGTATTTTACAGAGTCCACTATGATACTCATGGCATTGATGTCATTGTCCTTGAACTTCTCCATAACTACAATGTTATGAGGTTCCTTCTCTTTTCCTTCTTCAAACTATGGTTCCATGATCTTTCCTTTCACGATATCCAACACTTTATTCTTGGCAAAGATGAGTTCGATCCTTTCTTCCATGCTCTGAAGTTAGAATCCCCTTCTAACTTGTTTTCTGACTTCATAGAGTAAGTCATGATTGCTTTGACTTGGTCAACCTTTGACTTTGACCTAAAAATCAAACTTGACGTCTTAGCTTGCTGAGAGTACCAGGAGGTGCGCTAGGTTAGGGCGCACTACACTATCCAGAAATTAGGTCAATCTCTTCACTTAAGGTGCCTTAACAAGAGGGTTAGGGTTTCATTGCTGTAACAAAAAATTTGGCTACAACTACAACTGTAACTGAGAAAATCCTCCAAATCTATCTTCCAGTGGTTAGACTGTCCGAAGATAGTGTGGGCCCATAACCTATTAGAAAAATAGGTGTGCTTGTTTCATCATAAACAATATAGCAATATTGTCACCCAACCATAGGCCGAAGCCACCCCCGAGCACCTTAACCTTGACAAAGAATAATTCTTGAGGCAAACCCTAGGCCTAATATCCAATCAATGTAGTGTATCACTCTCCAGAGCTAGCATACCAAGCAGAAAGTCCAAACCATAACCAAGAGAAATTTTAAGCCTAAAACCGAAAATACAAGTTGTAGTAGTTGCAATTGTAGCTACTCTCCTAACTTGCGCACTTACTAAATTTCTGCAATTGCGAGTTATGTGTGTCCAAATGAGTTTTGGAATCATGTATTTATACTGCTCTTTCTTAGCTATCTGGGTCGAATTCTCTTTTTGGAGGCTAAAAACTCAATATTAATTATTTTCTTTAGCCGACTTGTCTTCTAGGGTTATGTCCAATGCTTTAGGGTTTCTTCTTGCTTCCCAGAATATTGTAGTATTGTCAGGGTTACACGTGGATGTTTAATACCTCTCGCAACTACCATAATATCAACACCTATGAGGGTAAGGAATGCTTATTGGACAATTTGTTTTCATTAAATTGTTTTTAGGTGGATAATCTCATTGTTGAGGGGGGTTTGAATCTAACATTGAATGAGGATGAAATTTGGGGTACCAATGCCCAAGAAGATATACTAGCTCATTATTTTCTTGAAAATTTTGAATTAGTGGGTTGGGTAGACATGGAGCCTATCTTCGACCAACATGGAGTAATAATAGATCTTCTCCATGAGAGGTAGCTAAAACGCTAGATTGGTTTCTTGCACACAATGCTTTTCTACAGAGGGTAGAAAGATACAAAACTTGGGTTGACAAGGTCATATGCTCAAATTACTTTCCTATTATACTTGAACTAGGCAAGGATGGAGAAAAACCTAGAGCTCTTTTTAGATATAATCCTAGTTGGTATAAAGAGGAGGATTTCCAAAGTTTAGTCAGGGATAATTGGAAGCATTGTCAGGAGGGTCTGGGAGAAATTTCCAGTGTTCAGTTTGCTTCTTCATTAAGACTTGTCAAAGAAAAATTTCCCCGATGGGCAAGTGAGAGACATAAAAAGAGGGATTGTTTGCTTAAGGAGGCAGAGTAAGAACTAGAATTGGTTTATTCTAAACAATTCAATGGAAACTTTAGACATGATCTATTGGATAGGACTACTTCATTAGAACAAAAAAGGAACATGCTTTTATTGGATAAAGAAAAAGAATGGGGGGTTAAAAGATGAGCCTTGTGGGTTGAGGTTGGTGAATAAAATACCAAATACTTTCAAAATTTTGCTTGGCATGGGAGAAAAAATAACGTTATTTGGGATTAACAAACAAAGATGTAAACAAGGTTTGGGGATTCCATGATTTGGAAAATATGGGGTTCATCAATTCAAGGAGATCTTTAAGGAACTTGCTAGAGCAAACTAAGGGGAGATACTAAAAGTTGTGCCATATTTTCCCAAATTGGTTAATGAAGAAGAGAATAATATTCTCCACAGACCAATGACTAAGGAGGAACGTATGGATGTACTTAGTACTTTTCAGAAGGATAATAGCCCTGGCCCTAACAGGTGGACTGTGAATTTTTTTATAGACTTCTTTGATGTTCTTGGAAATGATTTACTAAGATTTGTTGAGGAAATTAGAGAGAATGGGAAAATTATAGGGTGTTATAATTCCATCTTCTTAGTTATGATTCCTAAGATGGATTGCCATGATACATTTGATAAATTCATACCTATTTCCATGTGTAATTTCCTCTATAAAATCATCTCCAAGGTGATAGTTTTTAGAATCAAACCGTTGTTGTCTAATGTCATTTCTTCTAAACAATTTGGGTTTCTCAAGGGTAGACTTATACATGAGGCTATAGGCATTGATCAGGAAGGCTTACACTCAGTTAAAACTTCTCGTATTCCTGCAACAATTATCAAACTAGACTTGTCTAAAACCTATAATAGGGTGTCCTGGCTATATCTAAAGCTTCTTCTCATTCGAATTGGATTTGATCTACCTATGGTTAAATGGGAAATAGGTTGTGTGACATCCTGCTCCTTTGTTGTTTTAATCAATGGTTTTGCCTTTGAGTTCTTTAAACCTTATAGGGGGTTTAGACAAGGCTACCCTTTGTCCCTATACCTTTTCTTATTAGTTGCAAAAGGTCTAAGTAGAGCTATTCTTAATGCTAGAAGACAAAAGAAACTCTTTGGAATTAAAAATGGGAGGGAACAACTAACTCATCTACTATTTGTGGTGATGTCTTGATATTCTATTTCTTCTTTGAAGAGGAAGGTCGACAGTACAAATAGATTTTGGAACTCTATTGTATGGCCACAAGGATGGAAACTTATATTATAAAATCTGTCGTGTATTTGCTTGAAGTGGAAGCATAAGTAAGGAACTGTTTGGAGCGTTCTTTTTCATTTCCCTCTCATGATTTGAACAATGGAATCAAGTACTTAAATTTTACTCTCAAATCTAACAATTATGGAGAGGTTGATTGGATGTGACTATAATCTAAGATTGAAAAAAGTGTGAATTTTTGGTGTAATCGTTGGATTACAAGGGGATGTAAATTAGTTCTCATCAAGTAAATACTAGAAGCCATTCCACTCTATTGGCATCTTTTGGATTATATTTTAAAAGGTATTTTGGACAAGATTAGAAAGGTATGTTTTAACTGTCTTTGGAAAGGTAGTTATGATTACAAGGGATCCCATTTGGTAAATTGGAAGGTAATTGCCTCACCTAAGGACTAGGGTGGTTGGGGCATCAAGAAGATCCCCTAGCAACTAAGTCGCTTTGGAATTTCTTAACTAGAGACAGTCAATGGAGAAGTATTCCAATTGAAAAAAATATTACCCCTGACATTGTCATAGATTGGATTAAGAGGAAAAGAATGATTATTTATAATGTATCCAACAAGTGGAAAGCTTTAACATTATCTTTTCTGGTCATAGGTTAGTTCCTTGTTTGGAAAGTTAGTTAAGGGGTTCAAGTCAATGTAGGTGTTTATGCTATTGTAGGATGTGTTCTAATTGAAAAATATATTACCCCTGGCATTGTCATAGACTAGATTAGGAGGAAAAGATAGAGTATTGATAATGTATCCAACCGGTGGAAAGCTTTGACATTAGATTTTCCAATCATAGGTTAGTTTCTTGCTTGGGAAGTTGGTTCTAGGGTTCAAGTCAAAGTAGGTGTTGATGTGATTCTAGGATGTGGTGAAGGCATTTTCCTCCCAGAAGATTTAATCCTCCATCTACGAGAACAATGAATATGCACATTGAATTTTTTTGATAATCCTCTGCTTACCTTAGTTTGGAGCCAAGGCTACCTATAAGCTTAGGCCTTGGGCTGAGAAGGTAATTGGGGTCAATGTTGCGATGGATTTTTAGTGGAGCTTAGGAATGAAGATGTAAGACTCAAGGATGAATATGATGAAATTGCTTGGGATTATAACAAAACTGGAGGTTTCTATATTGCCAAACTCGGATACAAAACTTTACAAACACATGGGGTACTAGAAGTATATTGGTTGTGGACGAAGTTATAAAAGGTTAAAGAACCTCCAAAGTGCAGTCTACTCCTTTGGGTTGTTCTCAACAAGAAAGTTTTAACTTGGAATGGACTTCAAAATAGAAATAAAGCAGGTCCAAGCATTTGCATCCTCTATAGAAGTAATGAAGAAAATTCCTTACAATTATTTTTAGAACTCCCTTACTAAAGACATGTATTGAAAGAGGTTGAACATTGAACCTCACTTCATTATTTGTGGGATAAATCGACCATGGAAGATTGCTTTCAAGAGTACTTTATTAGAAGAGCATTGAAGGAATATAGAACACTTCCATACTTGATTACATGGGGAATCTGGTTGGTGAGGAATGCCAAGATTTTTAAGGATGTCCAAGTTCCCACTTTCAAAGTTTCATTACAAGATCTTTCATTGTTTGTTGCTTATAACCTTGATATAAATCCAAAACCTAGTCGTGTGATAGGATAGGTGATTATGAACAAGGATTATGTATGGAGCTTCTTTGATGGAGCCTGCTAGGGTCCAAAACACTTCTACAGTTCGAGTTTTGTGTTATTTTCTTATGAGGATCGATATTTCACTAGTAAGGCAAATATGGGTATTGGGACCATTAATCAAGGTGAATTTAAAGCATTATTCTCCCTATTGAAGTGTGCTTTAAGGAAAAATATTGTACAAATATAGGTATCTAAAGACTTTGTTATGACTATCAATTGAATGAACAATGAAATCCAAGTCCACAGTAATGGTCTTTTATAGCTAGCATTACATTTGAAGTATATCTCTGGTCATTTTTAGATGATTAGTTCTACTCATATATTTAGAGAACTAAACAATTGTGTTGATTCACTATCTAAGGGAGCTTTGCACTTGGCTGAAGATTTGCTTGTCTTAGATGAATTTACTAAGGGATATTTGCTATCCTTGAGGTCTTGTAACCTTTTAGACTTATGATCTTAATTTTGTGTTGATCTATAATACGTCAAAGACTATGGACACCACTGATGATGACATATTTTGATTCAAACTTAGTTAGATATTTAAGGTTTTGGAACAACTTATGTAAAAGATAATGGTAGTGGGCTTGTAAGTCACATAAACTAGGTATACATTGTATGTGCATTAACACCTAAGGATTGTATTTTTGATTCGTCTTAAATAGAAAGTACATTTTTTTCTCTTGGAAAAAAAAAAGAATATCCAACATACGAAGGAAAAATAATTAAGATCCATATAAGACAAATAATATATAAACAAGTGTTGCATAGCATCTTAGTCCCTGCAAAGTAATGAATTAAGTTGTCATGCGACACTGATATCTCTGTTTTGGTTTTATATTTCTATTCATAATTGGTATTACACAATTTTGCATGTGTTTGTGGGATCTAGATAGTAACTTCAACCATTTAACAAAAGGAAAGATCATGGATCATAAGCTACACAAGCCAAAATGGTGAAGCAATTTGCTTTAAGAACTTCTTACCATCTATCAAATCATTGCAGAGTTCAAATGCCTAATGATATTAAATCAATAAGTAGTTTTAAATCATAATTAGCTCCATTTGTTTAGAAATGCACTCGTTCTGAGCACTTGGTTGGCAATAATCACCTAGTTGTACTTGGTTGGCAATAAACACGTGATTGTACACCTTTTGATGGGTTGAATGGTAGATCCAAACAAGCATTAAGTGCTCTATTGTCGACTCCCATATATACATCCCATATGTCCATAAATGCCATGTGCTTATTGTTAGCCTAGATATACCTCATATCCATAAATCCCCCGTGGCTTCACTACATATTATATTATATTTATCCTTGTACATTTGTGAATAAGCACCCAATAAAATTAATGCATGACAAACCATATCTATCATTGTACAAAACCACCCATTGAAATGTAGGTCAAATAATTAAATAAATCTTGTAGGTCATGTCACATATTTACTATAGAAAATCGTGCCAATGTAAATGATTTATCTGATCAATGTAAATGGTTTGACTTGCTATAGCTTTCAAAGACATAGAATCATGTTAGTTATCATTGGAATACAAAGTTTTGCCTCAATAGAGGTAATTATTATTGTATAGTCCTTTGAATATATGCTTTAGTTTTTGACTTTTTAAAACGACGTGCTTTGCAACCCGTGAGAGGACATGCATATTATGTGATGAGATTTTTGTTCGCTAAGTTGGATTGGCAACATATATGTACTAACATGATACAAGCTTAAACAAATCGATGCAGTTTTCAATTAAATAAAGAATTGGCGTACAAACACGATGTAAAGTCACAATAGTTTTCATTAATTATTTATTTAATTTTGAACATTGAAAGACTTGAAGGTTTCAATAAGACTTTAAATATATTAGCCAATTATAATTGAGAAAATTAAGTGATGTTCATGGGGATAAAAAGGTACAATTGAAACTAGTGAAATGAATCCCGCAACTTCAATCCTCACTTCTAAAATCTGTATCAAAGAATAACATCCATCCTATTAAGATTTTAGATCACATTCACTCAACTATAAAATTGTTTTTCACAATTAAACTCACTTAATTTACTAATACATTTAAAACTAAAACATACTTATTTAAATTAAGTTATATCAATGCTTGTAATCTCAATCATTCACAAATTTTTAATATTCATCATGTTCTTTATTTTTATTTTAATCTTAAAAATGATCTCATTTCAATAATTAAAAAATAATTTATTTAATAAAAAATTAGTTTAATCTTTAAAAACCTTATCGTTACATTAATGGCCTACTCAAATCTGTATTTTTGTTAAGTTCATTAAATAACTCTACGATAAAATTGTGTTGAAAAGTGAGCATTGTCACTCAACACAATTTTTGAATTATAAACATATAGTGTTCTATTTCAAATTTTGTTTTAAGCACGGGCAAGTGACAACATCACCTTTGAAGGCAAACGATCATTGGGAAAAAAAATGAGAGAATAGTGAACTCTCCTCATGGAAAGACTTGTTCTGGAATCATGATTGGGTGGAACTAAAAAAGTTTACACAACCTACTAAGTTTGTAAGGTAGGTGAACGTTTTTGCAACATCTTTTGAGAAATGTGATATAAACACTAGCACTATTATATTTCAAGGATCAACATCACTTTTAAAAATATTCTTATTGAGAAGGAAAAAATGAGACATGAATTTGATACTTTGGTTAATTTAGATGTATAAAGAGTATTAATCCATTTAATTTCATTATATAATACAAATCAATTAATATTATATTTCAAACAAAATATAATAAATTGAAATAAAATATTAAAAAAAAACAATTTATTTTTATAAATATTATAATTTTAAATTATTTATAAAATAATTAAAAATAAATTATTTTTTATAAATATTATAATTTTAATTTTTTTATAAAATAATAAAATTATTTAAAGAATAATAATATAATATTATTAATTTAGAAAAATGTTGTTATATAAACTAAATTCTTAAAATTTAAAAACAAACTAACTTTTTATAAATATTATAATTTTAAATTATTTAAAAAACATTAATACAATATTATTAATTTAAAAAAATGTTGTTATATAAACTAAATTCTTCAAATTTAAAAACAAGCTAACTTTTTATAAATATTATAATTTTAAATTATTTACAAGATAATAAAGTTATTTAAAAAATAGTGATACAATATTATTAATTTGAAAAAACACTATCATGTAAATTAAAATATTATTTAAAAAATAATAATGCAATATTTATTATTTAAAAAATGTTATCATATAAACTAAAGTATTAAAATGTATCCAATTTTAATAAAAATAAAATTTACTCAAACATTTTAAATTAAGTCATATAATGCCTCTGGGACAGCGTAATTGGTAAGTGTTGTGATATGAAGTGTTATGTTCGATGAGGTTTTGAGTTGAAATCTCCCCGACTTACTCGTGCATGCAGAAGGGGCATGAATATGACACCTGGAGGTTATAGTGGTAGCGGTCGGAATCGACCCCGTGTCACGCGAGTACGAGACCGCCTAGTTATCGATTACGCTAGATACACAAACAAAAAAAATAAAAAAATAACCCATATAATATTATTCTTTGATAATGCATTGATGTGTTATGACTTTTTAACAATGTTTTGGGAAAGAATCAAACCAAAAACCACTCTTTACCAACCATAAGGAAGGAACCCTTCAATATAATATGTCAGCGTCTTTTACAACACTGTGTGATGTAAAAATATTTTTGGTTCCTTCAATTGATGGACCATACATAATTCAGCTAATTGAAATCGTCTTTTGCTTTGTTGGGACTCGGAGCTTGTTGTAATTAGGTTGTCTGAGTTGATAATCTTGTTTTCTAAGAGGGCATCCATGAGAGTGGACTCAAGATGTTATAAGTAATAATATCCCGTCGACCGCAAGGGCATGCGATTCCAGTTCACACGGGAAAGGAGATATGAAGGCAGTAAATGAGTATATCTATAAGATCAATGCACATGCATTGGAAGCGTAAATTCATGTTTTAATCCTGAAATTGACGACGATCTGCGCAATACAACATGTGACAATTCATAAGGATTTATAACTAAATCGAAGGAAATCATTCCTATACATAATAAGTGGGCACAAAGTTCAGTACAGTGGTACTTATTAACAAAATTCATTAATAATGTAATTAATTTTAAATATTGAAAAGTTTGAAGGCAACAATAAGACTTTAATTATATAAACCAATCAAAGAAGAGAAAAATAAGTATATATATATATATATATATATTTTTTTTTTTT
>ML833458.1:19869-40261 GCA_009831015.1 Picea engelmannii
GCCTGGGAGGGAAAAACTCCGGGAAATTAACCTGACTAGTTAGGCCACATTAACCCCCCTGAGATTAAAAAACCCCCGATGAAAGGAACTCCCCTGATGTCAACATCCAAGGTACCTGACCTAACTATGATCCATGCAAACATAATTACATTATTACCCTCGCAGGGGTGCGGACATCCCGTTTACAAAAATTTAAGTGCTGGTGTTTAAAAACACCCAGTAGAACCTTGCTGTCTTCGACATAAATAATCTTCATTATATATGAGTTGACCTCCGTGCTAAACGAGCGATCAACAGGTTTCATCAATCAAACAAATTTTAGGTCTAAATTAGTGTCTTTTAGGGCTAATGGAGTCACTTGCAGCAGAAAAAATTGAAGGAAACAAATGATAATGTATGAGCTAAGGACCAAGAAGGATGATGATTGAGGTGTTGGTAACCCAAGGCCTCAATCAACAAGCCTTAGAAGGAAAACGACTACTAGGAAGTAGGTAACCCTGGGCCCTAGTGGTTTTCCTTCTTCTTTAACTGAAGCTTGAACAATTAATGGCTTGATGAAGCAAATGACACTAGAGTGCTGCAATGTCAGGGCTCTAGTACAATGCTTCAAAGGTAGGGTTTCTCGCACAATCTAATAGGTGAAAAATTGTTAAGACAAGGACAATAACATGTGCTTGTTCTCCTAGGGTTTTAATCTAGCAATTTCATAATCTTGGAATAAATGCAAAGTAAATGTACCATAACCATTCAAAGCAAAGAAGGATTGCAGAAATTCACTTACATCCACCAAGAATAATCTAGCAATAAGCCTGGTTGAAGATTTTCCACCAAGAAAAATGCCAAGAAACACCAAATTAAGTCTCCTCCAAGAAGTGTGCCTAAAATTTCAGCCAATAAACCCTAAGGAGGGTGCAAATTTCAGACCTCACTTGTGTGAGTGATGAAATATCCCTGATCCAGTTGATCTGGATATCTACTATTGAACTACGGATTTTGCTATTGAGTCTGATACTCTGGGGGTTTCTAACTGCATTTGAATTACTTTGACCAAAAGAATAGGTGTTGGTTTGTGCATGCACGGATAGATAGGCAAAAAGTAGTCTGGCAGCTCATGGTAACTGTTGTAGAATACGGAAAACTCGCCCTGATGGTGATACCCGTTGGAATGAGCTGGAAACTGTCTCAAAAGATGCGCCCTGGCCTCTATACTGATCTTGATGACTGTCGGATTGAAGATCCTACCTCTGAAGCTTTGGATGTCACCCCTTGGGGGTTTGCACACCTCCTGGGATCAATGAGTGTGCCCTAGAGATTCCACCGACGGAATCTGACAATGTATAGCTTAAAACGATCATCCTGGTCTCCTATGTAAGTGTATCGGAAGGGATTCCTCAGATCTGCCTCGGAATGTCCCTTGGAACCCCAAATGTGATTCCCCGAGAGTCGTGCCCTAAATGACTGTTTTCTTCTTTTTAGAAGATTCCACAGTCAGAAACTGACGATAGGTGGGTCAATAAGTGCGCCTTGGCTAACTCTCTAATTGGTCAGAAGGAATTGGCCAGATCTAAAACTGTTTGAAGCGGCCGCACAAACCCTCTCTCAATCACTTGCACCCTCACTGGCTGAGCTACGCAATCATTGAATTGGACATTGTAATGCATGGTGAAATACCTGGATGGTATCTCCGATAGGCTAGGGTGTGTCTCTCAGCACTGAAACCGATCAATGGTGGTGGTTTCCTCCAGAAATCCACAAAACAACAGAAGGTCGATTCTGCTCCTCCTCTGGAAACTCTTTGAACATCAAATCATAACATAATAATGAATTAGGTTGCTTTACCCTTCCTTTATAGCTTCCCGAAACTCTAATTCGTTGTTGAACTTTTCCCTCGAAGTGACTTTTACTTTATTTTATTATTCCTTGATTAAATCACTTAATTAACCATTTTACCTCTAAAAAGTGATTTATCCATCCTTATGGCTTCTCCAGCCACTGAAAGTCACTTCTCATCATCTTACCCTGTAATGATCTTCCTCCCAATTCCGATGAGCTGTTACACTAAGATTTTTCTCCAAGTAATATGCCCATTATGACCTTCTTAGTGAATTTAATTAAGATATGACCCATAATAACTCAAAATTATGGAAATTGTCGAAATGCAACGGAACCAAAGCCAAGCTATGCGGAATGGATCTTGATGATGAACGATGCAAGTCGGGCCCAATAAAACCCCTCAATATCTCTTGAACTCACTGTCACCCCTGTCTGGCTACTTTGGTAGGCACAACATTCTGTAATGTTATAATGTCCCAAAATGGGGACATTATA
Source organism: Picea engelmannii (assembly GCA_009831015.1). Lineage (NCBI taxonomy): Eukaryota > Viridiplantae > Streptophyta > Pinopsida > Pinales > Pinaceae > Picea > Picea engelmannii. Next base: position 22,198 of record ML833458.1, read on the forward strand.
GTCCTCCCTACCGGAATATTGCTTGTCCTCAAGCAATCACTGAATCCAACTATATATGATACCAGGGTCCCATATCCACCTGTGTGGCACAAGGTAGACTCCCCTCAAGATGTGGCCTCTCCAATTGCTCACCATGCATGAGACCCACATGCTCTTGATGAGTAGAATGATCAATGGCCAAAGAATCTTAGTCAACTCCGAGCAACCACTCTACTAGAAACTCAACTCCATCTAATGCTAAACTACCAAGCACTCCAATCCATGGATCCCATATCGGAATGTGAACTACAATGCCTTGTGAAATATAGTCCTATAACATATCAATACCATGAGTCTCTTGCAAATAACACACGGTCTCAACCTGAAATGAGTCTGTCCTAATAGACCATACCAAATCCAACACGGCCCCCACCGACTGAACATGCTGTGGCCATAGTGAGGTACTACAAGACCTCAATGAATCACCAGCCAGTGATGTGCTCTCCCCAATATTGAAACTGAATTGAAAATCAAAGTGACTTCCCCTTGCAAAGGTCCGCTCGTCTCCGCCAGTCAATGAAATACCCAGCCTTGTAATCCTAGGGTCCTATGCTAGTCTCTGACAGGGACCATCATGCTGATGCTGCTCTACTCTAATCATGACTGTCTGCTCAAAGTATCCATACTGGATCCTCTACTCCTGGATCCTCATAAGATGAAACAAACTATTGACCAAATGGACTCTCGGATCCCATGTCAAATTTGGAAGTTCATCACTTCCAATCCCCACTAACTATTGATGTGCCCTATCGGTAACTGTCGAAAGAACTCCACCCTCATCCCAATGAGAGTCTGAATATGTAGCAACCTTTGAGATATCCTTTGTCCCATGGCCTAGGATACTCTCCATCACGCCCAAGGCCTCAACTGTCTGTCCCTAATGATCCACCCCTATCCTGATGTATGCAATCAAGACACTCATGTTAGGTGGTCTCGAACTACCAACTCTCCATGTCCCCTGCCACTGTCTAGCTCCCACTGTGCTGCTGTCAATGATGAAAGTATTAGGAAAGGCTATTATAAATATCTGCAACCAACTGTAGGACTTGAAAGTATCATATTCTTTGGTCAATCCAAAGTACTTAACCAAAAGCTTGTCCATTGGAACCCATGATAAATAATCGCCTGCACTCATCACTGCACACCAACCATCGGGTTTAACAATAGGTATCTCCACCAACTATGGGTCAATCATTCTCCATCCATCATCACTCATGCAACTGCTGCTACGGTGAAGGTGATCTCCCATATATGTATACTGTTGTAAGGGAGAGGAATCTCCATGCTCTACTAAGTACATCTCCTCCCTGCCATCCAGTGCGCCTCCTTGAATCCCACTGTACACCTTTGTATGTCTCTGTGAACTACCACTCATCACTATGTGCCCGTGCATACTCATGTGATCTCCTGTATACACCTGCAACATCATGGATCCTGGGTGTACTACAGGGTCATCCTCTACATGAAGGTCAACCAATCCTGGAACACAAATGGAAGTGTCCTCATAACTGCCCCTGGCTCTGGAATACCCATGTGTACGTGTGTGCTCAACTGTCTCAACACCCCTCGTGAAGTGTGGTCCCTGTGACCTATGGACATCCTCATGTATTTCTGCATCATATCTCTCCATACTCATTAGTGATCCTGGGTACTCCTCATGCTCCTCCCTCAACTGGTGCTCCACTGTTAAACCACCAACATCCTCTCGCAATGTGGTTGAGGGATATATCTAACTCTCTGCTGAAATAGATGTAGTGGATCTCTGTCTAATTTCCTCAAGGAGCTCCTCTGATCTGGACTCTGATTCCTGAGGGGTTGTTTTTGTGCCTTCCAAGAATCTCCGTGTGCTTACCAACTCATGAGTGAGTGGGTCCACCTCAACCTTCTACTACCTCAGTGACCTGTGATACATCTCGCCAACCTTCAATAGGTAATCCCTATCCCTCAACAACTGTTGGTTGTCGGTCCTCATCACAATCACTCTCTCCTTGAGTGTATGGAAGTCATCAATGACAAGTCCCCCATCTGAACTATCATGTTCCATCGAGGCCCTTCAACAATAACCTGCCACCAATGCATGTGTATCATCAATGCACCTAGTGGCTTCCATGATCTTGTCCTCATTGACTCTCAACTGTCCTGCCAAGTGTCATGACTCCTGGTCACAATCCTGTTGAGGTGCTACCTCATGCCTCTCACTGCTAGTGTCAACAATGGAATCCCCAACAATACACTCCTCAAAATATAAGGCACTGAACTTCCCACTGTCCCCTGTGCTATTGAGTCCTCCTGTATGCCACTGCACGCAATCACCAACTGCGACCCCCATATGAATCAGACCGTATCCTGTATGGGTAGCGGTATCCTCCTGTGCACTCACCCTACTAATATCATTTGCGCCTGGATCCCATACAGATGTGTCGAGACACGTGCTATGGTCATCCCATCCAATAAGGATTGCATCCTCATCACTGTAGATTGATCCTATGAGTAAGTGTTCCAACAAGCTGTCGGTCTCCACAACCTGGTCCCTCAGTGGAATCTCCAAGAGTGGTGACTCACTCTCCTCATATTTATAGGTATGTGTAAGGTCAACTAACTCCAAGCCATACCTCTCTTCCTGGGTCTGCAGATCCATATGTCCCTTGTGTACAATCCCCACACAAGGCTCCTCTACCATATCAAGAATGCCATTGATATCCTCATGTGTCGTGGCTAGCATAGGTGACTGAGAAGATGAAAAATGTGACTCACTCATCAGGGGAAGCTCATCATTCTCCATACATGACTTCCTGGAAGCCATGTCTACACCTATCGATAGGTCATCCAACCTCCTAATGTCATCATGTCTAAGTGCCAACACATATGAATCCTCACAAGTGTCACCACTATGCTGAAGTGTTGAATCCTCAACATTACCTGATGGGGAAGATGAAGGATATGCGCTATCATCCTGTCCATCCAACTGTCCCTCAGATGTGCAAGTGTCACTAGCCTTATCAGATTGCTCTAAATAGGCATTTATGGTTGCATTCACATGCATTTCCTCATCCTTGCTGTCATAATGCACCTCAACAATGTGCACCTTCCCTTTACCCCTTCATCGGTGATTTGGCTTCCAAGGCACTTTGCAACTGTAGCAACGCTCCCTGCATCTAATGGGTGTAGGCTTTGTTATTGCAGAGTTTGTAGTTAGGATAATGGATTGATGAAGAGAGGTCAAATTGGTGTAATTGAACCAATCCCACCCACTGTCACCTTGATGGGAAGGTTCTTTCTATTTAGGGAGGTAAGGCCTAGGGGAGACGTCCCCGGTGACTTGGGGTTTTGAGAAGGCAAAAAGGATTAGAAAGGCTAAGTGATAATAATCCCCCTCACAAGTCACCACCTGATCAGAAAGTCCTGGCTTATAGCAAATAAAGGTAATCAGAAGTAATAACCAACAAGAGTAATTGCCCGAGACAAAGCAACAAGAAACTATATGGGCAAGCTTGCTTGCTGGTTAGTACTTCATAATACATATAATCAATGACTTTATGATAATAAGCAATTGATAAACGATATTATTGTTGAAGTAAGTCAAAGTTGTACAATGGCAATGATTACAATATATATGTCACTTCACAATAAATGCTAATGAGGCTTCACATTAAACAATGACAATTTATCATCAATGTAATAATACTTGAAGCAACGTCTTAGCTAATCATTCAATTGCTTTTAAAGACAATAGATGTTGCAAAAAATATGTTTATAGCACAAGTAAAAGGTAGCAGCAATAGGGTTAGAAAATTAGTCTTAAGCTAGGGTCAGAAAATTTAGTAAGAGTTTGCTCAAAGTGTTTGGAAGTTGTTTGTGATCAAAATACTCAACACACAAGGCCTTAGATCAGTGCACTCATAGGGTTTATGGAGTCAAAAAGAGGACGCAAAGGCTGAAGGACTAAGTGATAGAGAAACCAAAGACAAGAGGGTAAAGTGTTGAGGTGTTGCTAAAGCAAGGCCTCAACAATGAAACCCTAGGGGAGAGAGGCTCACTTCAGTGTATAAACCCTAGGCCTCAGTGCTCTCTCCTCCTTCTTTAGCTCAATGGAAAAAACGGCTAGCTCAATAAATGATTGATCTAAGACAAGAGAGTTTGTGAGTGACGTGTTGCTAAAGCAAGGCTCCACTAGACAAACCCTAGGGAAAATCGGCTCACCAAGGTGTAGAAACCTAGGACTTGATGCGTTTTCTCCTTCTTAGCTCAACAAATAAGAAAAAAACGGCTAGCTAGAAGAAGATGGATAGAGTGTTGCTATGGCAAGGCTCTATCCTTTTCAACAAATCCTATGGCTCAAAATCTTGATAGGGACATGAGACAAGGACCTTTAGTATGTGCTTGTCATCTAGGGTTTAATTCAACAAATTATAATAATAAATGAAATAAAACAACACTACAACCATTCAATCAAGAAGTTTTGCAGAAATTCACTTACATTTAACCAAGAAATCATATAGCAAACCCTAGTTGTAATACCTTCCACCAAGATAATACTAAAATATTCCAAGAAAGTCTTCCTTCAACAATTGCGCCTCAAAATTTCAGCCAATAACCCTAAGAAGGGCGCAAATTTCAGACCTCACCAAGTGGTGAGTGAAAGATGATAAAAAAATGAGAGTCAAAACCCTCAATTTATATAGTAGCAATGACCTAAATTACATTTTAGGTCATTAAAAGGCTGACAAGGCCAAAATACCCAAATCATACTGTTTTACATTAAATGCTTAAATGAAAACCCTAATCAAGCAATAGAGAGACATAATCCTCTTTCTAGGGTGACGTTATCCCCTTCTAGGGAAAATGCAGCCTCCTGGAGCAAAACGTTTCCTTGGGCTTCTCCAAGCTGCCACACGTGCCAAAACTGCCAAAGCTTCCTCCCAAAATATCCATACTGTTGGGTGACGTCATGGGCATCCTGGGACACGTCCTGGGCCTTGCAAGGCCAACCTTCCTGTGGAGAGGGTTCAACCCCCCTAGGTATAGGTCTGCTCAGCTGCCTCTGGTGTATTCTTCCGATCTTCCCTGGTACAAACGCTCTTCCCTGTCTCTGCCCCCTGCTGGGGTCTCAACATCCATTGGGTGGGCTCTTCAGCCCCATGGAGGTCCGAATTGATCATCTCCCCATGTGTACCTATCGAATGTGGTACTTGTCCGTCGGGCATGATCCTACACATCGACAACTATGCCCTCCATGGGCTCATAAGTCACAGAGATCATAGCAATGTCAATCACATCTAATCATCAATATTTATTAAACATGTGCATAAAACCCTTTTACCCCAGTCTAGTGCTCAAAGACATTATACAAGTCTGCAATACAAGTTTGGGGAAAGTGACAAGACGTCCTATTGGGCTAGAGTCTACTGGAAAAAGGTTGTTCCTGGAAAGGATCAAATCCAAGTCATGCAAGTAGGTGAGGTGGATGGGGATGCCTGGGCAAAAGGTGCAGTGATAGCAGGGGAGGCTTACCAGTGGGTACCTCTGTGGAGGGTGAGCTTCACCTGTCATGGATGCAAATATTTCCAAGCCCATTCATGCCTTTTAATATTCATTTTTCCAAGATGCTAATCAAAGGACATTGCCCTGGCTTGGTAACCGGTGGTGGCAATGTTAGCCACAAGCATTTCACGAAAATGAAAGGCTGGCTCGTGATGAGATCCCCTTTCTCTTGGCTATGCCACCAAGAGCCACTACCCTAACGTGGTGACTAGATGCTGGTAGTGTCATACTAGTAGATGCTCATGGACCTAATAGGTTGGCTCGTGATGAAACCCCCTATCCTCTAACCAGGTCTTGTCTTTATTGTTTTTTATCTTTTTTATTGCTTTTTCTTTCAAGGAGCTAGTCAAGGGACACTGCCCTGGCTTGGTGACCAGAGGTGGCAATGTTACCCACAAGTACTTTCACGGAAATGAGAAGGTTGGCTCGTGATGAGACCCCCTTTCTCTTGGCCATGCAACCAAGAGCCACTACCCTGGCGTGGTAACCAGTTGCTAGTAGTGTCATACCATTAGACACCCATGGACCTAATAGGCTAGCTCGTGATGAGCCTCAAGACATAATCTCCTAGTTATCCATGAAAGTGGGGGATAACATCTGGCTCCAACTCGGGGACATGTGCTCACCGTAGAGCGCATGAGAACCTCAACATCTCTAGCATAACTTGTAACCTGCTTGATCTCAATAACAAACATCAGTAACCATTTGGGGTGGTGATACCACCACAACATATATATATATATATATATATATATATATATATAAGGCTGAAATAAAAGCAATCATATGTACAATTGTGAAAACAATCTAATCTAGCATGCAATGCAACAGTATATACAATGAATGCAAATGCCTATCTATTTACCTGTACTTACTTATGGAGTCAGGTCCCCCCACCTTGGTGGGGTTTGAGGAGGCGCTCGCTGACCGGTACTAAGCTCCTTTGTCCTTCCAATGTAGACAGGTAATAAGAGTCATTAACTGACTTTCTTCCAACTTTGAAAGGTCCAAGCCAAAATTGAGTACTTCCTTTGACATTAGTAGGCTCCCCTTTGTTGGTATCCCACATCCATACTACGTTCCCCTCAATGTACTCTCTGATTTTGAATTTGGTCATTCGCTGAACAAACTTGGTGTATTGCGCAGAGGGAGGAGGGTGGGATTATGCTATAAAGACTTCTTGCTCGGAAGGTTGAATCAGTATGTCACTTTCTCCTGTTTTTAGCAACTTCATGGTCCCAACCTCCTTGTCTTTATATTTGTCTAGGAGTTGATGGTATCCCTCTCTCGTGGGCCATTGTATCTGATCTTCCTTTTTTGCAAAGGACACATCCTTAGGAGAAAATTCAAGAAGATTTACCATGACTTGCTCGTGTGCTTTGTTATTTTTGATGGGGTGACTAGTTTCTTGCACATGGGTTACGGTCACTGGCACATTTGGGAGACGACCTATTATTCCATTTTTCAAAGGTATATTCACATAAGTGAGGTCCATCTCAAGGGTGCCACCCAACATTGAGGCGAACTTCCTAGAAAGCAACATCCCCCACACATCTGGGATGTCTACTATCACTATGTCAATGTGGATTACTTTCTCGGGGTATTCTTTGAGGCAAACTTCCACATTTTCAACCACTCCATGTGTGGGTATGGCTTAGACTCAAAGCCACACACATTTCTGTAAGGTCGTGTGACTTTCAGGCCTAATTGTTGCATGACCTTGAGAGACATCATGTTAACACCGATCCCTAAATCTAACATGCAATTGTTGAGGCTTTTATTATTCATTAGCAAGGTCATGAAGAAGGGCAGGTGTTCGTCATACTGGACCCTAAAGTGATCAACTTGTAACATAATAGGAGGGTCCATAGGTCCATCTGATCCTTTGAAGAATTTATCAAATCTTTCTTTAATAGATGGTACCTTAATGACTTCTTTCAGAGGGGTGGTCACGTGCATCTTGGATAATGCCCCTTCGAAGTCAAAGTTCAAGTCCACCCTTTCGGTTTTGGGTGCTTCAGGAGGAGGAAGGTTCGAAGGTGAAGGCTTTGTTTGAGTCATTGTAGGAATGGTAAGTGTAGGTTGGTTTAGTTTCTTTTGCCTATATACCTGAAATTCTTGTTTCGCCAACTTCTCCTTTGATTCAGGGTCTAAGTTGTTTATTATTTCCATTCTAGCCTTCCTAGCCGCCTGTTTTATCTCTTCTCGGTGTTCTTCAGGAGTGATGTTGAGGTAAATCTGGGGCCTTCTATAACATGGCCTACGTTGTTTATTTGGTCATGGGCTTCATTAGTCTTGAAAACATTTTCTTCCCATATGACAAAACCAACTCCTTTCTTTACTGAATAGTCATCTCCTTGTGTAGAACAATAATCATCCCAATCCTCAGAGATGTCAGAGGCATCATTGAGACAATTACCCCCATTTGTATCCTCTTTTTTCAAGGGAAGAGTGGGCCAACCTTGAAACAAGCATAGATCTACTGAGTTATAGTCACTAGGTCCAAGATCATCTGTTAACAAGGAAAAGGGTGCTTGCTCATCTTGCTCAAAATAACCAGTTTATAATAGTGTGGAATTTCCTTTGAACGATAATTGGTCATCTGGGTTTTTCTTTGTTAGAAAAGGGATTTCCAACATTTCACGAATCCTTTTAACCCTTTGCAAGATATAGGACATACTAGTGCTCAGGTTGGTGCTATTACTGGCAGGTTGGGTTTGATTGCTAGTATGCACCTGGGGCTCTTCAAACTTCATTTCTGAGTCCTCATTGGTTTGGCCAAAGTATTCAAATCCGGGTTCACTCATATCTTGACTTTCTTGGATTTGACTTGGCGTGGTCAAGATAAATAAGAAATCTTCAAAATTAGGTTTTTTATGAGAAGCCATACTTAAACCCTCGGATGGTTCATGTTGTCTTGAAAATTTGAAGGCATCTTTCATGTTTGAGAAACCTGTGCACCATTTCCTCTGGAGAGCATTGTTTTCCAACTCTAGAGTCTCCAGGAGGTCATACTCTGGCCCTTCCATGCTTTCCTTATTTACTCCCCAGATGTCATCATTGTTCAAAAGGTTGACCTGATGGGTGAGGTTGCTAAACTTGAGGTTCTCTTCAATTTGGCAGGCAACGTCTTGAGCTTCTTCTAGGTTTGCAGGGAAACGATTCTTGAGGGTGAGTTGTAAGATCCCTTCAAAGGAGTCGAGGTAATGTTGGAGAATCATGCTCTTGGGTAGGAAATTGGGCTCAAGTTTGTGAATAAGAGTATTGAACCTATCATTGAATCCCCTAACGTCTTCATTTGTTTGTTTGGAGGCTTCGAGGAATTGAGAGTAAAGGGAATCCACACTTTCCTTTTCACACCAACTTTTCTTAAAGATTTGTTCAAGATCTTTAGGGGTTTTGATGCTTCCTTTCGGGAGTTTGTTAATCTAGTTTCTGGCACTTCTGGTGAGTGAGCTCACAGAGAGCCTTGTAAAGACACCAGGGTGTTCCTGTCCGGATTGGTGAAACTGAAACCCTTCACAAAAGTTGGTCCAATGAGAGTTGCCACAGGATCCCTTTTCTCCTGAAAATTTAGGTATCCAGGAGTTGACCTTATTGGGCAGACCATGTAACCCCCCTTGGGTGTTAGCTAAGTCCAAAGAGCCAAAGAGTTCTTTATGAGACCATTTGGGAGAACTCACGGGGATGACAGGATTTGTAGAGGCCATAGTAGTAGATGAAGGTTATGTACTGACGCCCACTACAGGTTGTCATTAGCAGTTTGTGGAGTCGCCAGATAATTTTCTTGAAATCATCAAAGGATAAGGGGAAAACACCCTAAGTTGATTCACCAGGTAAGATTGTAAGATAAGACTTTTGAGGCAAGGCTTACCGAAAAGTGTTGTCTTGAGGAGAATTGACTCAGTGTTCCCCGACAACGGCGCCAAAATGTTATCGCACAGTTTGTAGTTAGGACAATGGATTGATGAAGAGAGGTCAAATTGGCGTAAATGAACCAATCCCACCCACTGTCACCTCGATGGGAAGGTTCTTTCTATTTAGGGAGGTAAGGCCCAGGGGAGACGTCCATGGTGACCTGGGATTTTGAGAAGGAAAAAAGACTTGAGAAAGGCTAAGTGATAATAATCCCCCTCACAAGTCACCACCTGATCAGAAAGTTCTGGCTTATCGCCAATAAAGGTAACCGGAAGTAATAACCAACAAGAGTACCTACTCGAGACAAAGCAAGAAGAAACTATATGCGCAAGCTTTCTTGCTGGTTAGTACTTCATATAATCAATGACTTTCAGATAATAAGCAATTGATAAACAATATTATTGTTGAAGCAAGTCAAAGTTGTAGAATGGCAATGATTACAATATATATGTCACTTCACAATAAATGCTAATGAGGCTTCACAATAAACAATGGCAATTTATCATCATTGTAATAATACTTGAAGCAACGTCTTAGCTAATAATTCAATTGCTTTTAAAGACAATAGATGTTGCAATAAATATGTTTATAGCACAAGTAAAAGGTAGCAGCAATAGGGTTAGAAAATTAGTCTTAAGCTAGGGTAAGAAAAGTTAGTAAGAGTTTGCTCAAAGTGTTTGGAAGTTGTTTGAGATCAAAGTTCTCAACACACAAGGCCTTAGATCAGTGCGCTCCTAGGGTTTATGGAGTCAAAAAGAGGACGCAAAGGCTGAAGGACTAAGTGATAGAGAAACCAAAGGCAAGAGGGTAAAGTGTTGAGGTGTTGCTAAAGCAAGGCCTCAACAATGAAACCCTAGGGGAGAGAGGCTCACTTCGGTGTAGAAACCCTAGGCCTCAGTGCTCTCTCCTCCTTCTTTAGCTCAAGGGAAAAAATTGCTAGCTCAATAAATGATTGATCTAAGACAAGAGAGTTTGTGAGTGACATGTTGCTAAAGCAAGGCTCCACTAGACAAACCCTAGGGAAAATCGGCTCACCAAGGTGTAGAAACCTAGGCCTTGATGCGTTTTCTCCTTCTTAGCTCAACAAATAAGAAAAAAAACGGCTAGCTAGAAGAATATGGATATAGTGTTGCTATGGCAAGGCTCTATCCTCTTCAACAAATCGTATGGCTCAAAATCTTGATAGGGACATGAGACAAGGACCTTTAGTATGTACTTTTCACCTAGGGTTTAATTCAGCAAATTATAATAATAAATGCAAGAAACCAACACTACAACCATTCAATCAAGAAGTTTTGCAGAAATTCACTTACATTTAACCAAGAAATTATATAGCAAACCCTAGTTGTAATACCTTCCACCAAGATAAATGCCAAAATATGTCAAGAAAGTCTTCCTTCAACAAGTGCACCTCAAAATTTCAGCCAATAACCCTAAGAAGGGCGCAAATTTCAGACCTCACCAAGTGGTGAGTGAAAGATGATGAAAAAATGAGAGTCAAAACCCTCAATTTATACAGTAGCAATGACCTAAATTACATTTTAGGTCATTAAAAGGCCGACAAGGCCAAAATACCAAAATCATATTGTTTTACATTAAATGCTTAAATTAAAACCCTAATCAAGCAATAGAGAGACGTCATCCCCTTTCTAGGAGGATGTTAGACCCTTCTAGGGAAAATGTAGCCTCCTGGAGAAAAACGTTAGCCCTCCTTGGGCTTCTCCAAGCTGCCACATGTGCCAAAACTGCGAAATCTGCCTCCCAAAACGTCCATACTGCTGGGTGACATCATGGGCATCCTGGGAGATGTCCTGGGCCTTCCAAGGCCAACGTTCTTGTGGAGAGGGCTCAACCCCCCTAGGTACAGGTCTGCTTAGCTGCCTGTGGTGGATTCTTCTGCTCTTCCCTGGTACAAATGCTCTGCCCTATCTCTGCTCCCTGTTGGGGTCTCAACATCCATCGGGTGGGCTCTTCAGCCCCATGGAGATCCGAACTGATCATCTCCCCATGTGTACCTGTCCGTCGGGCATGATCCTACACATCGACAACTACGCCCTCCATGGGCTCATAAGTCACAGGTATCATAGCAATGTCAATCACATCTAATCATTAATATTTATTAAACATGTGCATAAAACCCCTTTACCCCAGTCTAGTGCTCAAAGACATTATACAAGTATGCAATAAAAGTTTGGGGAAAGTGACAAGACGTTCTATTGGGATAGAGTCTACTGGAAAAAGGTTGTTCCTAGAAAGGATCAAATCCAAGTCATGCAAGTAGGTGAGGTGGATGGGGATGCTTGGGAAAAGGTGCAGTGATAGCAGGGTTGGCTTACCAGTGGGTGCCTCTGTGGAGGGTGAGCTGCACCTGTCATGGATGCAAATATTTCCAAGCCCATTCATGCCTTTTAATATTCATTTTTCCAAGATGTTAATCAAAGGACACTGCATGGCTTGGTAACCAGTGGTGGCAATGTTAGCCACAAGCATTTCATGGAAATGAAAGGTTGGCTTGTGATGAGACCCCCTTTCTCTTGGCTATACCACCAAGAGCCAGTACCCTGGCGTGGTGACCAGATGTTGGTAGTGTCATACCACTAGATTCGCATGGACCTAATAGGCTGGCTCGTGATGAGACCCCCTATCCTCTAACCAGGTCTTGTCTTTATTGTTTTTTATCTTTTTTATTGCTTTTTCTTTCAAGGAGCTAGTCAAGGGACACTTCCCACGGAAATGAGAAGGTTGGCTTGTGATGAGACCCCCTTTCTGTTGGCCATGCAACCAAGAGCCACTACCCTGGCGTGGTAACCAGCTGCTAGTAGTGTCATACCTTAGGCACCCATGGACCTAATAGAATGGTTTGTGATGAGACCCCCTATCCCTCTACTAGGCCTTGATTTATTTTTTATGGGTCCCTATGTTTCTTGTTGAGAAGCTTTTTAATGCTTTCTCGGGGACCCCTGGGTGAAGCATCTTGAGGTGTTATTCTTAGGCTTTTATTGTGAGCCGCTATTACCCCCCAGACCCTTTAGCCCATTCTTCCCACAAGGTAAGGTACAACCCCTAAATGATTGGCCAACCCTATGGCCAGACCATTTTAATGGGATGGGTGAGTAGGAAATAAGGTGGAAAATGGTATGTATGATGGGAATGGACGATGGATTTTCTGAAATCCCCCTAGTGGCAACTAAAAACCTATGGACATAAGCTTTCTAGGGCATCCTGTCATTCTCCCCAGACATGGTTAAGTGGACAAGCATAAGATCCAAGCACCTATTAGAAACAAAGGAATCAAATGCACATATTCAAAGGTTTTGAGGATCAGAGTGACACATACCATGATACCTGGACTCATTACCTCATGGAGCAAGAACCACCTCTGATGTAGGACCAAGCCGAAGGTGATGGATGCTGCCGCTGTTGCTGACAAAGTGGAGGCATTGAAAGGGAGAAAAGATGGGCCCTCCAGAGCCATGCTCAAGTCGATCTGGCTCTCGGTACTCCATATCTAGGACCTGTGGGCCTCGAGACATAATCTCCTAGTTATCCCTGAAAGAGGGGGATAACAGGCTCCATCTGTGCTCATGTCAATCCACTCGCTGGTAATGATGTATCTACATCCTTATCTAAATTTCCCCTTAGGCTGGCAGGAAAACCAACTCTGATACCACTGAAATATCCCTGATCCAATTGATTTGAATATCTACTGCTGAACTACGGTTTTTTCTACTGAATATGATACTCTAGGGGTTTTTGACTCTGTTTGAGTTACTGTGACTAGAAAAATAGGTGATGGTCTGCGCATGCATGGATAGATCGACAAAAAGCAGTTTGGCATCTGACGATAACTGCTATAGAATCTAGAAAACTCGCCCTGATGGCGATACTCGTTGGAATGAGATGTAAACTGTCTCAAAAGATGTGCCCTGGCCTCTAGATTGATCTTGATGACTGTCAGACTAAAGATCTGACCTCTGAAGCTCTGAATGTCACCCCCTGGGGGTTTGCGCACCTCTGATCTCAATGAGTGTGCCCTAGTTCCTCCGGCGGAATCTGACGATGTATAGCTTAAAATGATCGTCCTGGTCTCCTTTGTAATGGGTCGGAAGGGATTCCTCAGATCTGCCCCAAAATATCTCCTGGAACCCCAAATGTGTTTCCCTAAGAGTTTTTCCTTAAATGACTTTTTCCTCTTTTCAGAAGATTCCACCGTCAGAAACTGACGACAGGTAGCTCAATAGGTGCACTCTGGCTAACTCTCTAATGACTCGACAGGAATTGGCCAGATCTGAAACTGTCTCAAGCGATCGCACAAACCCTCTTTCAATCACTTGTGACCGCACAAACGCTCTCTCAATCACTTGCGCCCTCACTGGCTGAGCTGCGCAATCACTGAACTGGACACTGTAATGGTCGATTTCCTCCTCTACAAATACCTCAACATCAAATCATAACATAATCCTGAATTAGGTTGCTTTACCCTTCCTTTATAGCTTCCCAAAACCCTAATTCGTTGTTGACCTTTTCCCTCCAAGTGACTTTTACTTTATTTTGTTATTTCTTGATTAAATCACTTAATTAATTAATTAACCATTTTACCTCTAAAAAGTGATTTATCCATCCTTATGGCTTCTCCAGCCACTGAAAGTCACTTCTCATCATCTTATCCTGTAATGTTCTTCCTCCCGATTCCGATGAGCTATTACACTAAGAGGTTTCTCCAAGTAATATGCCCATTATGACCTTTTTAGTGAATTTAATTAAGATATGACCCATAATAACTCAAAATTATGGAAATCGTCGGAATGCAACGAAACCAAATCCAAGCTATGCGGAATGGATCCTGATGATGAACAATGCAAGTCGAGCCCAATAAAACCCTTCAATATCTCCTGAACTCACTGTCACCCTTGTCTGGCTACTCTGGTAGGCGTAACACTCTGTAATGTTATAATGTCCCAAAATGGGGACATTACAAGTGAAAGATGATAAAAAATACAAGGGTTTAAACCCTTATTTATACAATACTAATGACCAGAATTAGGTCAAAAAGGCCGACATGGCCTGTTACACATAATATCCAGTTTTTTACATGAAATGTCATAATTAAACCCTAAAACAAGTTGTAAAGGTGACATCATTCCCTTTTAGGGTGACGTTAGGCCCTTTTTTGGCAACGTTGGCCTCCTGGAGCAAAATGTTAGGCCTTCTTGGGCCTCAGGATCATGCCACATGTGCCACTTGGCACACAACTGCCTCCAAAACATCCAAAACGTTGGGTGATGTCATGGATGACCTGGGTGACGTCATGGGCCTTCCAAGGCCTACATTATGGCGAAAAGGACACAACCCCCCTTGTATGGCTTCCCCTGGTGAAACGTCCTCCTCTCTGTCTGTGTAATCCTTTGATTTGTCTTTGCCCCTAGCTAGGGTCTCAACATCCATTTGGTGGGCTCTTAGCACTATGGAGGTCTGAACTAATCATCTCCCCATATGTACCTGTCAATCGGGTGTGGCCCTGCAACATCAACAAATATGCCCTCCATGGGCTCATAAGTCACAGGGATCATAGCAATGTCAATCACATCTAATCATCAAGCTATTTAAACATGTGCATGAAAGCCCCTTTACCCGGACAAGTGCTCAAAGACGTTATGCTATTCTACAGGCCAAGTTTGGAGGGGATGCTAGGACGTCCTATTGGGCTAATGCTAATTGGATGTGGGATGTTCCTGGGTGAAGACAAAATCCAGGCCATGTGAGTGGATGAGGTGGTAAGGGATGTCTGGGCAATGTGTGCAGTGATAGCAGGGAAATGTATGGCTTACCTGTGGGTGCCTCTGAAGAGGGTGAGTTGCACCTTGTCATGGATGAAAATGTTTCCAAGCCCATTCATGCCTTTTTATCTTTTATTATGATTGCTTTTTCTTTCAAGAGGCTAGTTAGGGGACATTGCCCTGGCGTGGTGACCAGTGGCGGCAATGTTACCCACAAGTATTTCACGGAAATGAGAAGGCTGGCTCGTGATGAGATCCCCTTTCTCTTGGCTATGCCACCAAGAGCCACTACCCTAGCGTGGTGACCAGCTGTTGGTAGTTTCATACCGATACATGCCCATGGACCTAATAGGTTGGCTCGTGATAAGACCCCCTATCCTTCAACTAGGTCTTGATTTATTATTTTTTATGGGTTCCTCTGTTCCTTGCTGAGAAGCTTTTTATTGCTTTCTCAGGGATCCCTGGGCGAAGCATCTCAAGGTTTCATTCTTTTGGCTTTTATCTTTTGCCAACTACTTTTACCCTCTGGGCCTTTAGCCCCTTCTTCCCACAAGGTAAGGTACAACCCTTAGATATTTGGCCAACCCAATGCCTGGACCACTGTAATGGGATGGATGAGCGGGAAAAAGATGAAAAGTGGTAAGTGTGGTGGGAACGGACGATGACCTTTCATGAATCCCCCTAGTGGCAACTCAAACCCTATGGGAACCAACTTACTAGGGCATCATATCATTCCCCCCAGATGTGGTCAACTGGAAAGGCATAAGGTCCAAGAACATGTTAGAAGCAAAAAGAATTAAATGCACATATCCAAAAGTTTTGAGGATCAGAGTGACACATACCATGATACCTGGACTCATTACCTCATGGAGCTAGACCCATTTCTGCTACAAGACTAGGCCGATGTGATGGATGTTGCTACTGCTAACAAAGGGGAGGCACTAAAGAAGAAAGGATGGGCCCTCCAGGGCCATGCTCAAGTCAATCTGGCTCTCGGTACTCCATGTCTAGGACCTGTGGGCCTTGAGACATAATCTCCTTAGTTATCCCTAGGCTAGGGGATAACAAAGACCAAAGACCTCCTATGAACCAAGGAGGGAGAGACCCAATGGGGTTTGACCGAGGAAGGGGTAGGATGGATGAGCCCACTAGGAGGGAATTGAGGAGGAAGCAATTGTGCTTCACCTGCAAAGAGCCTTGGTATCCAACAAACAAATGCATGTGTAGGGGCAAGGATCACTACATTGAGGTGATCTCGGATGATGATGAGGAGGAAGATTTCCACAGGACACACAGAAGAGGAGGATTCAAGTCATGGATTTGTAGTAGATGAAAAGGTGACACTTGCATCCATTAACGGGGTACCTAAATTCAACACTTTCAGGATGAGAGGGGTGCTACAAGGGCAGAAGGTCTCAGTGCTCATTTATTGGGATGCCTCACACAAATTCATTGATTCATCCCTATTGCAAAGGAGACACATACTGATGTGAGTTTGAGGGATTTCGTGTGGAGGTAGTAGCGGGGCACACCATGCCTTGTGACAGATACATTTAGAGAATGAATCTTATGTTGGGCAGGCATGATTTGGCATAGGATTTCTATGTTATGGACCTTCCAGACACCAACATCATCCTTGGAGTAAAATGGCTTAGTATATTGGGGCCAATCACCACAAATTACAAAACCATGGAAATGTCCTTTACAGAGGAAAATGGGAAAAAGTTGGTTCTCAGGGGCATGATAGGAAACACACCGAGAGTGGTGACAACAAAGCGCATGGAGGCCATCTTCAGGAGGGAAGACATTGTTTATGCAACAAAGTGTAGAATATCAGTTAGGGTAGATAAGAAGGGGGAAACTCACTACTCACCGAAGATCCAGAAAATCATTGACAGGCACAACACGGTCTTTGAGCTCTGTTTTCGCACAGTTTGTATTTTAGGTCTCAGGCTATAGGATAGTGGAAAAACTGGCGTAACAGGAACCTTCCCCACCCAATGTCACCTCGATGGGGAGGTTCTTTCTGTTTAGGGAGGTTAGCCCAGGGGAGACGTCCCCAGTAACCTGGGGTTTGAAGAGGCAATGGATACAAGGTCAATTGTTAAGATTTCCCTCCTCGCAGGTTACCACCAGTATCAGATAGCCTGGCTAATCAGCCAATAAAGAAGTGAAGTCCCTGTTGAAAACACCTGCCCGGAACAAGACAACACAAAACGTATATTTGCAGGCTATAACTCAAAGGGTTAGTACTTCTTAACTATCTGATTTCATTTAATAAGCAATGCAATAGATAAGATGAAGTCAACGTTCTGCTAAATAGCCTATGCAAGATCACCAATTCATCAATATCTACCAAATGCCTAAGCCTATAGTATATCCAATCAACAACTTGTTTAATAAATGGTAGACGTCATCGTTTAATTGCTCATTTATTAGTCAAAAAGATTGTTGCGTCAAGTATGACGTCAGCCTAAGTTAGCAGTGTTAGGGTTAGTTAGGGTTTCAAAGATTTAAAGTTTGAAAGATGATTTTGTACACTACAAGCTCAACGTTGGAGAAATTACCAGTGCCTTAGGGTAGATGGAGTCAAAAGCAAGGGCAAGAAGTCTCGGGAGGATTCAAACTTAGAGACTGGAAGGTAGAGTTCCAAGGTGCTGCAATGGCAGGGCCTTAGAATCAAAACCCTAAGGGAAGGAGGCTCACTCCGGTGTTGCTTAAGCAAGGCCTCGTGCTCCTTCCTCTTTCTCTAAATACACTTGGCAAAACGGCTAGCTTCAAAGTACAGA
>ML833458.1:51453-62808 GCA_009831015.1 Picea engelmannii
CATTTCGGACACTTTGAGTTCTTGGTCATGCCGTTTGGACTGACCAACGCACCAGCCACTTTCCAGTCTTGCATGAACCATATCTTTAGAGGACAGTTGAGGAAGTACCTTCTGGTATTCTTCGACGATATATTGATCTACAGGAAGACATGGGATGAGCATTTGGCACACTTGGGGAAGGTCTTGGATATTATGAAGACACAGTCTTTATATGCCAAGGAATCCAAATGTGAATTTGGCATGAGGGAGCTACTGTACTTAGGGCATATCATCAGTGGGCAGGGAGTACAGGTTCACCAGGAAAAGATCAGAGCCATTGTGGATTGGCCAATGCCCAAGAATCTCACGGAGCTGAGAGGATTCTTTGGGTTATGCAGTTACTATAGGCGGTTCGTCAAGGGTTTTTCACAGTTGGGAGCACCACTCATAGACTTGAAAAAGAAGGGTGCTTTTCATTGGACAGAGGAATCACTACAGACATTCAACAAAATGAAGGAGGTTATGAGCACATGCCCTGTTCTATCCCTTCCAGACTTTTCTCAGTCGTTTGTCTTAGAGTGCGACGCATCAGGGGTGGGGATTGGAGCAGTCTTGATGCAGGGGGGGCACCCCATTGTGTTTGAGAGCAGGAAGCTCGACGAGTTGGAGAGACTCTATCCTATTTACGACAAGGAGATGCTAGCGATCATGCATGCTTTAACCAAATTTAGGCAGTATCTAGTTGGCAGCAGGTTTGTAGCGAAGACTCATCATAATAGTCTCAAGTATTTCCTTGACCAGAAAGACCTCAGTGAGAGGCAGCAGAAGTGGGTCTCAAAGATCCAAGCCTTTGACTTTGACATTGAGTATGTCAAGAGAAAAAGGAATATCGTGGCGGATGCCTTGTCCAGGGGGCCAGCAGGATGTTCGATGATGGACATTTGTACAGATTGGAAAGCTCATTTGTTGGTGGAATACTCCAAAAACAAATTTGCTTGTGAGGTGATGGACGGACAAGTGATCGATGATAGATACCGGGTTCTTGATGACATCATTTTCTACAAGAACCGGATCTACTTGGTTCCAGAATCCACCCTGAAGGGGAAGATTCTGAAGGTGTGTCATGATTCGCCAACAACAGGGCATCAGGGATACTTCAAAACATATAGGTAGATCAGGGAGAGAGTCTCATGGAAGGGTCTCAAGGATGATGTGCTGAAACACATACGAGAGTGCACGACTTGTCAGCAGAACATGTCCAAGCAAACATACCCCGCAAGGCTACTACAACCTCTACCCATTCCAGAGAAGAAATGGGAGAGCATTTCCATGGATTTCATTATAGGCCTCCCTAGAGTGCAAGGCAAGGACTGTATATTTGTGGTGGTTGACAGACTGACCAAATTTGCACATTTCTTCACCATACCCACAGACTACAAGGCCATACAGGTAGCAGAGTTGTTTTTCAGGGAGATATTCCGGTTGCACGGGTTACCCAGGCAGATAGTCAGTGATAGGGATGGGCACTTCATCAGCGCATTTTGGCAGGAACTTTTCAGATTGACAGGCATAGAGCTAGCCACGAGTACCAGCTACCACCCACATACAGATGGGCAGACAGAGGTCGTCAACAAATGGGTGGAAGGGTATCTGAGGAACTATGTGGGAGGGCAACAACGCACTTGGGTGAGATGGTTACATATGGGTGAGTATTGCTACAACACAACTTACCATATGTCTATCAGGATGTCACTGTTCAAGGCATTGTATGGATACGATGCACCCTCCTTTATAGAGACTGTGTTTGGGGACAACAGGGTCCCGGGGGCCAAGGATTGGGTGGAGGAGAGTCAAAGGATTCTTCAATCAGTAAGGGAGAACTTGCAGTCAGCTCAGAATCAGTAGAAGATATATGCAGACCGACACAGAGTTGAGCGCAGTTTTGAGGTAGGGGATTTGGTTTTCCTGCGATTATAGCCATACCGACAATCCTCCTTGAAGAGGAGTAGAGCAGAGAAGCTGAAGCTGAAGTTCTACGGGCCATACAGAGTCATCGGGAGGATAGGCGAGGTGGCATACGAGCTAGAGCTACTGGAAGGTAGCAAGATTCATAACGTCTTTCACGTCTCTTGCCTTAAAAAGGCTATGGGACAACAAGTTAGCATTTCAGAGGAGTTGCCACCCTTGGATGAGGAGGGTCAGTTAGAACTAATGCCAAAGGAGGTACTAAAGCAGAGAGAGCACAGATTGAGGAGCAGGATCATCAGAGAGTGCTTGGTTAGATGGAGGGGTCTTCCAGTGGAGGATGCCACATGGGAGGGAGAGCATATCTTACAGCACCCAGGATTGATGTTGCTTGAGGACAAGCAATCTCGGGAAGGGAGGACTGTGATGTCCCGTTCCCAAGAGTAGGCCAGCAGGGAGTGACTTAGTAGTCTATATGTTTCCGTAGACTATAGTCAGGCACAAACAGGGAACAAGATAGAGAAATAAGGAGGAATTGATGGCTAAACAATGAATTAAGCCAAAATACTTAGGAAAAGCTTAAGCCTAAGTCAACGAAGAAATAGAATGAAAAGGTGTTAAAGGGGGACTTAATTGACTAATTAATCACTTTAGGAGGAAAAGCGCCTGGCTTAAGTGAGGTCAATGGTGAATTAGATTGGGAAAGGTATAAAGGGAGGAATTTGACCTAATTCCTCATTATGCATTGTTATGATTTGATGTTGAGAGTTCCCAGAGGAGGAGGAGAGACGACCTTACTGTTTTGTGGATTTTTGGAGGAAACCACCACCATTGATCGGTTTTGGTGTTGAGAGACACACCCTAGCCCATCTGAGATACCATCCAAGTATTTCACTGTACTTTTCAGGGGTATCCATTGCAGAGTGCACAACTCAGCCAGTGAGGGCGCAAGTCAGTTTGAGGGTTTGAAGAGCTGCACGAGATCCGTATCTAGATTGCAGTTTCCTTCCAACCCATTTGAGATCCAGCCAGGGCGCTTCTATTGAGCCATCTATCGTTAGATTCTGACGGTGGAATATTGTAGATCGACTCATTCATCCATTTAGGGCGCAGCTTTTCCGGGCAGACATTCGGTGTTGCATGCAGAGTTTTCAGAGTAGATCTGGACAAATCCTTCCGACCCATTTCATTATTTGGCGAGATGATCGTTTTGAGCCATATAGCAGTGGATTCCGTTGGTGGAATCCTTTTGGGCGCATCCAGTGCTCCAAGAGGTGTGCAAACCCCCCAGGGGTCCAGATCCAGTGCCTTAGAGACCGGATCCGAGATCCGACACTCATCCATTTCAGTCTAGAGGCCAAGGCGCTTCTATTGGAGCAGTTTCCGACGCATTCCGACGGTCCATTCTTTCGGACGAGTTTTCCAGCTGGTAGCGGTTACCATATTTCTCCGGAATCGCATATTTTTGCCGATCTATCCGTGCATGCATCAGATCTGCTATCATCTTCTGATCACAGGCATTTTTATGTTATTTGATTGTATTCCAGTATTGATCCATGAGATCCGACTGACGTTTATATTCTATATTTCCAGTAGGCTATTGTATTTCCACGCTCGAACCGTTATTATACATGATATTGGGTAGTTGATGTTCTCTACTTTTGCATGCATCCTTTATATGTTGTTTAAACCTTAAATATGAAACATGCACATGTAATAACCAACATGCATATGCAATAACCCACATGCACATGCAATAACCATTAAGATCTCAAACATACAACTAAAACTCATTCAGAAATCCCCAGTGTATTAGTTCTGCAAGACAGAATAGTAGATCAGTAGCAAATATCTCGATCGGCGGGATCAGGGATATTTCAACAGCCTCAAGTACTTCCTGGATCAAAAAGACTTGAATGAGAGGCAACAAAAGTGGGTGAGAAAAATCCAGGCTTATGACTTTTACATCGAATTTGTCATAGGGAAGAATAATGTGGTAGTAGATGCCTTATCCAGAAGACCATCAGTCTATTCCATGACCGACATCTCAGTGGATTGGAAGGCCCACCTTTTGGTGGAATATTCAAAAAACAAATTTGCATGCGAAGTGATGGATGGACAGGTACAAGATGACAACTTTAGAATCATGGATGACATCATATACTACAAAGGCCGAATTTTCTTGGTCCTCGAATCAACCTTTAAGGCCAAGGTGCTACAAGCATGCCATGATTCCCCAGTAACAGGGCATCAAGGGTTCATCAAGACATACAGGCAGGTTCGGGAGAGATTTGCTTGGAAGGGCTTGAAAGAAGATGTGACGCGCCACATCAAGGAGTGCAGCACTTGTCAGGCCAACAAGGATGAACACACTCACCCAGCAGGATTACTACATCCACTTCCCATTCTGGAGCACAAATGGGAAAGCATATCTATGGATTTCATCACAGGGTTGCCCAAGGCTTAGGGAAAAGATTGTATTTTCGTGGTAGTGGACAGGTTGACTAAGTTTGCACACTTTTTTTCCATTGCCACAGACTACAGTGCAACACAGGTTGCAAATCTATTCTTCCGGGAGGTTTTCACATTGCATGGTTTACCCAAAACCATAGTGAGTGACAGGGACAACAGGTTTATGAGCACATTTTGGCAGGAGCTCTTCAGGTTGGTAGGTACAACCCTAACACCTAGTACTAGTTATCATCCTCAAACAGATGGCCAAACAAAGATAGTCAACAAATGGGTTGAAGGCTACCTCAGGAGTTATGTGGCATGTCAGCAAAAGGCATGGGTTAAATGGATTCACTTGGGGGAATATTGCTACAACACCATCCATCATATGTCCATTGGTATGCCACCATTTAGGGCCTTATACAGCTATGAGCCCCTCTCATTTGTGGAGATTGCCTTTGGAGACAGCAGGGCTCCTATGGTTCAGGACTGGATTCAGCAAAGTCAGAACATACTCAGGCAACTGAAGGACCACCTACAACAGGAACAGAATCAACAGAAGGTACAAGCACACAAGCACAGGGTAGAGCGCACATTTAAGGTCGGTGACTTGGTTTATTTGAAGCTTCAACCATACAAGCAAGCATCCATTAAGAGAATTGGCACAGAGAAGCTCCAACCTCGTTTTTCGGTCCATATAGAATCAACAGGAGGGTAGGGGCCGTGGCATATGAGCTGGATCTACCACAAGGCAGCAAAATACACAATGTCTTCCATGTGTCGTGTTTGAAGAGAGCCATTGGTAAACATATCACTCCTATTGAGGAATTGCCACCTTTGGATGAAGAAGGATAGTTGGTGTTGATACCGGATGAGATACTAGAAGTCAGGGAGAAGAAGTTGAGGAAAAGAAGCATCAAAGAATATTTGGTCAAGTGGAAGAACCTACCCATAGAGGATGCCACTTGGGAAGGGGAACAGTTGATTTAGGAGACAGGTCCAAAATTGCTTGTGGGCAAGCAATTTCTAGCAGGGGAGACTGTAATGTCCCCCACCTCTTGATGAAGAAGTCTGGAGAGACTTAGTACTCTAGCCATCCCCACTAGACTATAGTCTCATGCATCATGGGGACAAATTCAACTAGAATACACTTCCTAAACACAACATTATATTGTTGAGTTGACTTTGTGTGAAAAAGGGTAACTCAACGAAAGAAAATAAAAGGTGAGTTAAGCTAAGCGTTAACCCTAGGGGTTAATTAACTCAACAAGTGAATAGACTGGAGCTATAAAAGAAAGGAAGGGCGCACTTCTAAGGACTTTGGACTATTATCATATGTTGCATTGGAGCTCTTGAGCACAAGCAGTGTTGAGGGTTTTGTGTCTAAAACCCTAGAGATCAACTCGGTGGTGAAAGATTCCACTCTTCTTGATCCAAGCTTGGTCCTGGAGGTGAAACAATCCTCCCACACCATTCTATAGTGTTGCAGGGGTAAGATATATTGGCAGAGGCAAGCTAGTGCGCAACCTAGGGGGTTTCCAGCAAGGGAGTGCACCACATTGAGGAGTTCAGTTCGATCTGAGGAAAGGAGGGAGCGTTTTGGCAAAGGAGCATCTAGGTTTTCTTTGTATGGTCCAGGGCATCATTTCTATTTTATTCCAGAGGAGGTTATCCCAACATATTATTTCCTGGAGCTTGGCACGACTTGGAGCAGAGAGGGGTGCACTGGAAGAAGTTTTCATTATTGGGTGGCCCAGATATTCATAGATCATCTTGAGATTTCACTAGCTAGATTGTATTGGCCCGATCTATCATTCCATAGATTTTTGTAGCGGTTGGAGGATTCTAGAGGTGAAGCCGAAATCTAGGTGATTCAGTCAACCAGGGGGGCGCAAACTAGTTGAGGGTTTGCTCAATTGGAGGGGCAGAACTTCACCCTTCAGCCTTAAACTTTGTCAGGAGGGTTCTAGTAGCCCAATCTACATTCCAAGAAGGTTTTGGAGCATTTGGAGCATAGGAAGAGGAGGGTCGAAACTTAGGGGTTCACCATCAGCCAGGATAGTGCGCAACTCAGCTAGTTGGAGGGGTTTGGCACCATATTGGACCAGGATCTCATCTCATCAGTCTTCTCTTGCAGCTGTTGTCCTTTGGAGGCTTGGATCTTCTCTTCAGAGAGCCTTTGGGAGGATATTATCATTGTATTGACTATTATTGTATCGGGCGGCAACCCATCTTTGATATTATTGGGGTTTTCTTCCAAATCTACAGATCTCTTGTTCAAAGATCTATCTACTATCTAAATAAAGGTTAGATCTGGCATTATTGGTCCTATATTGGTGTTCCTTATTTCATCTTGTCTTGTTTATGTTATATGCTTTAGATCTATTGTTCCATTGCTTAATCAACATCACATAAACCATAATGCGCAACTCCATGAGTAAACCTGTAAACACATAAGCAAACACAACAGACAATGAGCAGTTAGTGTTCCAAGAAAAAAAATTGGCTTGGGAACATTACATATTTTTTAGATTAGATTACCTTTTCTGCATATTTACTTTCTGCTTTTCAATTTGGAAAATAAACCTTTCCCCTCAGCTCCCCGGTGTATGCTCTAAACCCTTGCAAGCCTAGCTCGATCTGGAGAACTCATCAGAACCGAGGTTGGTCAGTGTGAAATAGCTTAATTAGGGAAATATTTAAGATTCTATTGCTTGTTTGGAAACGAAGAGGGTTTGTGTAAGAAATACAGCGGGAACTTTGAGATCTAGGTTCTCGTTGGATCTTCCACATTCTCTTGAGCTTGTGTGCAAAGTTAGAGGGATACTCTCCCTGTTGGAGATTCGGCAAGCTCATCCTGTAGTCTAAGGGATAGCCTCTTAGAGGCCACATCTTAGATTAGATTTTATTTTTCTGCAACACTTAACACAGATTGCACATAAGGTGGCTTGCAAACACAAGAGTCAATTTCACAATAAACATTAATCAACTCTAATCGAAAATTCAAAAGGACAATTCACTTTGCAATCTTCATTTCAGCAGCATTACATACATCTCACGACTTTTGGCACTGGTCTAATCAGATTTACATCTCAAGTCATTTACTTTCAAGTCTTTTAATTCAAGTACTTCTATTTTGCAAGCATTTCTTTTGAAGTATCTCATTGATATATATATCTCTTTGTTTTACTGTTATTGAATGTATCCTTGGATAAGTGAATGAATTATATGCTACTAGTTTAGATTGATTCTTTCTTGTATTGTTCTTGTTGCAATAAACTCCTAGACTCTATTTCTTGTACTTAGATTAGTTCAAGCCTTAGATTATTTTTTTTAGGGACTACCCCCCTTGGCTTTGCTAGAGTTGGCCTAGACAAAGGATTTAAGGATTAGGTGACAACACCTTGACTCGAGACTTGCCCCCAAGGACACACCCATTGGATTGAAGATTTCTTCCATGTTACCCGAGGTGTGTATAAGGAGGCAACAATATGGATTATTAAGTTATGTTTTTTTGTTTTTATAATTTACTAATATCTTCCATTTTTTTGTTTCCTATGAACTATAGATAAAAGTTAGACTTCTAATATTTTACATTCAATATAATGAACAAGGAGAGCACACTTTAGAAACATTCAAAGGAATTGATTGGGTACCAATTATAAATTTAGCATCAACTCAATACTTTAATGAAGTGATTGCAAGATTTGAAGAATTATAATGACCAAGAATTTGGGGTAAAACTGCAAAAAAAATATAAGATAATTATTTTTTAAAAATTACAATTATCGAAGGAAAATTGAAGAAATGTCTTCAAGCAATTCCAACAATTTTTATACTTTTTATCTTCTAACTCTATATCTCTTAGAAATGTTGGGACAAAATACTTTGAGATTAAGAATAAAGTAGAAGTTGCAACATTACATGACCTGTGTTTTCCGGGTTTACAGGTCTATTGCCTATATTATCAGCCTCAATCTCTTGCATTGATGCTATATAGGAATTTGTATGAATTGCTCAATGCCCATGTTGGATGCAAACTGCCATGGCTTGAATTGTTTCCCTTATCACAGTAAATATAAGTTAAGAATGTTCTATAGGGAATAGAAGAGGATATTCGAGTGTGGATAAAGATCATCCAATCCAAATTTTGTTGTAATCAATGATTGTGAGATAAAAACAAACTAGGTCTTGTGGGTGTGGGGTAGGAGGGGATATGTATAGAAATTTTTCCTTGAATGTTCATTAGGTACAATTGAGAAAATATTCAGGAAAGACCCTATGAGGTTGCCAACTTGGGGCAGGGGTTTGTAAAATTGCCAAGTGTTTTTCATAAGACTGGCGTTGTGCTCTATTAACAACAAAGTATGTACTAATATAAAAACAACAACAATAATCATCCATGGAAACAAATAATTTTTCATCCAAGATAAGCCATGCTAGATGTTGAAAGTAAAGAACCCCATTGGTGACAAAATGTTGCAATCCAATATTGTTTGTGTAACAACAAGCTATAGATCTAGTGGAATGCTCAATTAGGCAGTGGATAGGGGTCACTATGGTTGGATTAACCCACGTGCAAGAGTTTGATGGGATCTATCCATAAAGAAATGCCCAATAATCACTAGCGTGGAAAGTCACAGAGTGGTTTCAAGAGAGAGGCAACCGATTGATGAATTGAATGTCAAAATCCTTCACGAATGACTAAATCACAAACCCTAACTAGGAAAAAGGTCGTGCAAAAATAGCCAAGGGTTGAAAACATAGTCCAAAAGCCATGCATGAGTCGTGATAGTCGAGTTTTTAGTTGAAACTTGTGACCAACACGTTTAGATTAAAGTCCAAAGATAGAGCACTAGCCTTTTGGAATTAAGAGGTTGGCCATTGTCACTGTTTCCGCCTTTATACACACCTGGGTAACGTGGAAGAAATCTTCAATCCACTTGGTGTGTCCTTGGGGGAAAGTTCAAGTTAAGGTGTTATCACCTAATCCTCAACTCCTCCGTCTAGGCCAACTCCTAGCGAAGCCAAGGGGGTTAGTCCCTAAAGAAAATAATCTATGGCTTCAACTAATCTAAGTACAAGAAATAAATCTAGGAGTTTATTGCAACAAAATCAAATACAACAAAAGTAACTCTAAACTAGCAGCATATATCATTCATTCATAAAGACAAAGCTTATGGAGATAGATAATCAAGAGAAACACTTGCACGAAATATATATATAAAGGATACATATGTTGCAAGTGAAATAACCATAAACCAAGATATAATTAAATATTTGCAAAAGTAAATACTTGAAGCAAATGGCTTCTTAAGTTATTGAAATGAGACCAGTGCCAAATGTTGAGATCGTGTGTTATGCTTCTAAAAAGTAAAGTACCCTGTGGAGATTGCTTTGAAAGTTTTATTAAAATTGATTAATGTTTGGATATGATTATTATTGAATGGAAACAAAACTAATCTAGATGTGGCCTCCAAGAGGATATTTCTTAGGATGGAGGTTGAGCTTGCCGAATATCCAACAGGGAGAATATCCCTTTGATTTTGCACACAAGCTCAAGAAAATATGGGAGATTTGACAAGGAGAACCTAGATCTCAAAGTTCCCACCAGATTTCTTACACAAATTCTCTTACATTTCTATACCAGAAATAACTCCTAAAGATTTCCCTAGTTAATCTAATCCGCACTGACCAGCCCGGTGTGTTTGAAACTTACTCCCAAAAGGTCGAGGAAAGCTCGCAACTAGAAGGGTTAGGAACAAGCACCGGGAGTTGAGGGGAAATGTTTATTTTAAACAAAAAGTAAGACTGAAAGGTAAATTTTTTCTAATTACTAAAGTTCTCACTGACCAGCCTCTTTCGAGGAGTTGAGGGGACAAGTTTATTTTCCAACTTGAAATTGCAAAAAAATAAATCTAATCTAGCAATTAAAGTATTACTTTCCCAAATTGAAATCTAATTTATGTGAAAGTTGTTGTGTTTTATGCTTATTAGATGATGAAAAACAAAGAAATGAAAAAAACTAAAGAAAAATACATAATCACACCACAAGACACCACCCCTTTGGGGAGAAACACAAATGGGGCAATGTTGAGCCTGTTATCTCCGATTTCTAGTGATAACTAGGAGATCATGTCTCGAGGCCCACAGGTCCTAGACATGGAGTACCGAGAGCAGGATTCACCTGAGCATGGCCTTGGAGGGCCCATCCTTCTCTTCTTTCATCAGATTCGTCTTGTCAGCAGTAGCAGCATCCATCACCGTTGGCTTGGTCTTGTATCAGAGAAGGCTCTTGCTCCATGAGGTAATTGGTCCAGGTATCATGGTATGTGTCACTTTTGATCATTATAACCTTTGGATATATGCATCTGACTCCTTTTATCTCTGACGATTGCTTGGATCTTACATTAACCCACTTGACCATGATTGGGGAGATTGACAGGGTGTCCTAGCAAGCCTGTACCCATGGGTTTTGGTCTGCCACCGGGGGGGATTTCTGAAGAGCCATCGTCCGCTCCCATCATACTACCACTCTTTCATCTTATCTCTCGCTCATTTATCCCATTCCCCTTGTCCGAGCATTGGATTGACCTGTTTATAGCGTTGCACCTTATCTCGTGGGAAGAAGGGGCTAAAGGCCCAGAAAGTAAAAGAAGCTAGTAAAAGATAAAATCCTAGAAATAAAACCTTGAGATGCCTCACCCATGGATCCCCGAGAAGGCAATAAAAAGCCTCTCAACAAGAAACAAGAGGGACCCAAAAAATAATAAACAAGACCTAGCCAAGAGGATAGGGGGTCTCATCACGAGCCAGGCTATTAGGTTCATGGGTACCTAACAGTATGACATTGCCATTATCTGGTTACCACGCCAGGGCAGTGACCTTTGGTTGCATGGCCAAGGGAAAGGGGGTCTCATCACGAGCCAGCCTTCTCATCTCTGTGAAAGTACTTGTGGG
>ML833459.1:5307-22876 GCA_009831015.1 Picea engelmannii
ATTATACTAACACACTTCTAACTAATGGGTGAATCTTGTGATGAAGGTGGGCCCTCCCTTCTCACAAGATTCCCCTGGATGAGAGGCTAGAGAAGGATACTCAAAGAAGTCTTATATTCATCTGTCGAAATATCACATTACAATTTGAAAGAATAGAATATGTCCTGCTTCTCTGGAGTTGCTTCAATACATCAAAACTTGGATATCTCGAATGGTGATTTCCTCTGATTTAAAGAGGAAATCCCTTCGATACAATCATTACAATGCATATCTGAATCCTATCCTAGATCGGATCTTCTTTCTAAATCAACATAGGATGTCCTGGTTTCACGCAACCGAATGTTATTACAGGAATTGAACGAGGTATTGCTGTTGCGGCTGGTGTAACAACTTCTTCTCATCATTGTTGATGCTGTTTCAGCATCACAATTCGCGGGCTGTTTCAGCCACGTGAATTGCGCTCTGACTGCATTGACCGCTAACTGTGGTGGCTTCCTTGTGTTTCAGCATCGTCGGTTCTGGCGGTTTCCTCTGTGTTTCAGCATCTGCATCCTCGGAATGTGTAGCAGCTCTTTGTTTCAGCATCTGCAACCTCGGACTGTGTAGCAGCTCCGTGTTTCAGCATCTGCAACCTCGGGCTGTGTAGCAGCTCCGTGTTTCAGCATCAGTTCTGTGTTTTAGCAATGGGCCTGAAGTACAAATCTGCAGTTTTGGACACTTATGCATTTCTAATCAATGGTTAAGTACGAGAGTGATGTAAAATATCATGCAAAACAGATTAAACGTATAGTAATGAGAAGGGACGTTGTATACCTTTGGGATGATCAGATAAAGTGATAGTATGAGTCTAAATGCAGGTAATCAAGAGTATAATGGTGGCAAAAAGTATAGGCAAAAAGGTACATTGTGTGGTCCTAACAATAGGATAAAAGTGTTTCACTCTAAAAATCACCAAAACTTTCTAGAAACTATACAAACCCCTTGTAAATTTGAATATTTTTAAAAAATATATCATCAAAGATTTTCTGGTTAGAATTTTAAGAATTAGTAAGATTTGCCAAGCTTTCTACATTTTAAGATAAGTATGGATCCTTAAAATTTTCCTTATTGCAAAAAAATTCTCTTCAATACCTTTATATCGCTCAATATTAGTTATGTTAAAGTTGTTGGTACATTAGTCTTGTAGAACATTTGGAAGGCTTGGGATGTTATTAAGCCTTTCCTTTCCTATAATAATTTCTCTCTCAAATGTGGCATATCATTCATTGATCATTGTCTTTAGTGGCATCCTCTTGTGAAGTTTGAAGGCAAGCCCCTTAAAAAGTGTCTCTTGTTTGTGGCCTTAAGGCTTTTCAGGAAAGGCATTTGCTCAACCAACTATACTAGTTAGACAACCAGTCTAAGGAAATGTTCTCTTGGGATGACCTCAAAATTAAATCATCCTATCTAGAATGAATATGTTTATTCTTAAGGAATTCAAGGACTCATTCCAGATGATCTCATGCTCAATCCTAGCTTTCAAGTGCCTTGTTCTTGGTGGCATGACAAAAAATAAGGGAAATCCAAAACCTTCTCTAGATACAAGCCTATTATGCGCTATGAGTGGCTCTATCTTAAGTTGTTCTTGAAAGGAAGACTAAATAAACTAGGGTGCTCAAAAATTAAAATCCAAGCAAAAAGAATGGTTATTTCATCTTCTTGGTATTTGTAAACTAGTCTTGGAACCTAAGAAATATATATTTTTCTTGATGGTTAACAATGGGAATCTTTCTCGTGGATAAGATATCATCAAACTAGCGGTGAAAACCCCGTGTTGTCCATGGTGTGCAAAAATATAAACCCTCAAACATCATTTTTAATTTTGTCCCTTAGCCAAGTGTAGATGGCCTTAGGATGAGTTTTTAGGTCAATAATACCTCCTTTTGTCTATGGTGTGGGAAAATATATACCTTCAAACATAATTTTTAGTTTTGTCCCTTAGCCAAGTCTAGATGGTCATAGGATGATTTTCTTGATCAACAATACCTTATTGCCTCCATGTCACAATAATTCCTTACCTCCATGTCACAGAGAGTTGCATAGGGAAGTTGAGTTTGGATGAGAAATAAGTAGTCTGCTATGCAACATTCAATGTTTCTGATCCAGGTGGGTATCGGTGGCCACCCACTTATTCCAACTAGCTCAAAAACATTTTCTGACAACTTACTATTTTTAACAGTTTTTCGGTTCCTAAACTTTCGAGGTCATTTTGAGGGCCTAAATGAAGGTTTTTCGGGATCAATCTCTTAAATGATTTCCAAAGGATTTTATTGATCCACCAAAATTAATCTCCTCTTTGATACCTTTCCAATGAGCTATCATGCGCCCCAAATGGAGATCATATGCCAAAGTTACACCCCCCGGAAGTTGATACACCAAACTACCCAAAACGGGGTCCACAAAAACTATTTGTTTTTCATCTTCCAGGGTTAGGGTTTTGGATTTTCTTTATGATAAAAAGGAATTTGGAGTCTCATTTTAAAATCATCTCCTTGCGAATGTAAGTAGTCATCACATCTCTTCTCAGAGATAAGTTGACACCATTCTAGCGAGTCTTTCACTCTATATTTTGACAGTCT
Source organism: Picea engelmannii (assembly GCA_009831015.1). NCBI lineage: Eukaryota > Viridiplantae > Streptophyta > Pinopsida > Pinales > Pinaceae > Picea > Picea engelmannii. Next base: position 7,926 of record ML833459.1, read on the forward strand.
TTGTACACTTTCGCTCATTAATAGAAATAGTGTATTACTGTATCTCTGTGTTTATGGTTGCATATATGATACATTTATGTTATATTATTGGATATTCAATATATCTCTATACATTTATTTATTTCATCTTCGCTCTCATTTTGTGTTGAAAATAATCTAGATCAATAGTATCAGAGCAAGCTTCTTTTGATCGTTTTTCAGTGCATGTCCCCGACGAGGTCCGAGTATAGAAATTTGGGTCTTGATCTTGTCTCTCTTGAGGAAAAATGCTCTTGCATGCCCAAGAAACTCTTCATGGTGGAAGAGAAGAAAAATTACGGAGCAGAAGATTTTATCAATCTGTTGCTTGAGCAAACTCTCACGCGACAGAGGGATGAAATGATGGAGAATTTTTCCCACATCCTTCAACACATGTCGATAGAAGAAAACACATATTCATCAAGAAGCCACTTTGGAAGCACCTCTCCTTTCAAGGTACAAGTTAATTTTGATATTCCCATATTTGAAGGTCAGATAGATGTGGATGCCCTAGACAAATGGTTAAATTTGCTAGAAGATTATTTCTCTATTCACAATTTTTCTGACAGGTAAAAGATCACTTTTTCACTCCTTAAGGCTCTCCCCAATGTCAAACATTGGTGGGAAATTTACTAGGATAAAAGTTCCACAAAGGAGTCTGGAATATGTGGGGCCAAGCCCACTTGGGATTTTTGTGTGTGGATGCGTTCAAGGAACAATATTACCCTATTGGAAACTATGAAGACCAGTACATGAGATGGACCACACTGTGTCAAGAGAGGGGCCAAGTTGTGCCGCAGTTCACCAATACCTTCCATACTTTATGCACCAAGTTGGGTATGAAATACTTTGAGTGACATTTGGTTCTGAAATACTGTGGGGCTCTACACAGATACATCCAAATTGAAATGGATTTTCTGGACATCTCGTCACTCTGTGTTACTTATTGATATGCTGTTAAAATCAAACAGAAATTTAAGCACCAGAACAAGTAGGAGATCACGTCTACAAATATGCAACAACCAAAGTATGGTAAATACGACCCTAACAACCAGCCTTCAGAAAACTAGTCCAAGCCACAGGAAAAGAAGGGTAACGAAAAGATGAAGAAGGACACTGGAAAATGGTGCACTTTCCACAAAATCCCCTGGCACAACACCGATGAATGTCACTCAAAATAGTCATTGGTGGTCGAGATCAAAGACAAGGAGTCGAACCTTGATTCAAAAAATAATGGTAGAAGACAGATTATTGACGCAAGCCCCATTGCTACTGTCGCAATCGCAACAATTCAACCAGAAGAACCAACAGATCCTGAAGAGAGGAAGCGCCTCTTTCATTCACAGATGTGGGTGAAGGGGACCCCATTGCATTTCATTGTTGATAGCGGAAGCGAGAAAAACCTCATCTCAACAGAGGTCATCAAACAGTTGGGATTGTCGACAACACCACACCCGCAACCATACAACATTAAGTGGCTTCGCCAAGGATGAGATCTTCGTGTCAACTAGTAGTGCCAACTGTCATATGGCATCCATCCCTTCAAGGATGAAGTATTATGTGATGTTGCCCCACTGGATGTCTATGATGTTCTTTTGGGCTAGTCATATATGTGAAAGCGTCATGCTATTTATGACTCTTGACCCCGTAGTGTCATTGTTACTCTGGGGGGTCATATCTATAGGATACCAGAGGCAGTTCCAACAACTGTCCCACCTAAACAGTTTTTCAAGGTAGTATCTCATACTACAAAATTCATCTTCTTCATAATCTGTTCAAAAGGTGAACAGAAGAACACCACAACCACTGCAACCTTAGTCTAAGCACCTTTTGTTCAGCAGAAGCAGGTCGACAATATTGAATCCAACCGCAAGGATTCCTTCTGCACACAATCATATCATGTAGCCAGACTGTTTAAAAAGGTCCAACCCTTCTAGTCACAAGTTCGTGACAACCTTCAACAAGCTAAGCAGTACAACTACTCCAGCAAGGCAAGTAGATCATCAAGGTTCAGACTCAACAAGCGCTTTCCTCTCTCCCCTGGGAACTCAATGCAATGGAGAAAATTTCTTACTAAGGAGGGAGGGATGATCCAGGTGGATATCAGTGGCTACCCACCTATTCCAACTGGTTCAAAACAATTTTCTGGCAACTTACTATTTTTAGCAATTTTTTGGTTCCATAACTTCTGGGGCCATTTTCAGGGCCTAAATGAAGGTTTTTTGGGATCAAGCTCCTCAATAATAGTTAAAAGCTCTAACTAATCCCCTAAAACTAATCTCCTCAATGATACCTTTCCAACAAGATATCATGCGCCCCAAATGGAGATCGTATGCCAAAGTTACGCCCCAAAGAAGTTGATACACCAAACTACCCAAAACGGGGTCCACAAAATTGTTGGTTTTTCATCTTCGAGGGTTAGGGTTTTGGATTTTATTTATGATAAAAAGGCCTTTGGAGCCTCATTGTAAAATCATCTTCTTGTGAATGCGAGTAGCCGTCACATCTCTTCTCAAATATAAGATGTCACCATTCTAGCAAGTCTTTCACTTAGTGTTTTTACAGTCTTTGTACATTTTCGTTCATTAACAGAAATTGTGTATTACTGTATCTCTGTGTTTATGGTTGCATCTCTGATACATTTCTATTATATTATTGGATATCAAAGATATCTCTGTACATTTCTTTATTTTATCTCCACTCTCATTTCATACCGAAAATAATCCAAATCAATTGTGATGGATAGTATATACACCATCTAATCACCTTAATATATGTGTCGGAGTATATCCGACGATGTATTTTGGTTATGGAATAAATGTAATGATGTTGCTTTTAATTTAACGGTCATGGATGATGTGAAAACACCTTAATCTCTTTCTATTTTTCAATACCCAACTGGGTTAGATTGTGCTCTATGTCGTGCCTTGTGGACTTTAATAGGCAAGTGGGTTCTGTGCAGTCAATCGACTAGATAGTGTTCTTTGTCACGCCATGTGGGCTTCATCAACTTATTTGTCATATCTATGGAACCCGTTGATCCTTGCAAGGAGGACCCGACCGATAAATTGGTTCACACTGGTGGTTGTTATTTATTATGTATATTTGAACACTTTCTTTTGGTTATCTATAATTCACATTAAACTTCCATATTCTGACCGTATACCAACAAGGGCTGCATGGAAGCTTAGTCCCTACCAAGTAGATTTGGAAATGGAGATGATAGCTGACACCCTATAATTATTGATGATGATAATTACTGTGAAACATGAACAATATGTTAACTAGGGGCTAGTTTCATAGTCTTAAAAGAAACCAATTTGTAAAGATTTTAAATGAAGAAAATTAACACTAATAATTATATCGTCAGAAAGATTGGAATCCAAAGAATTCAACCTAGACTCACAAGGAATGGAGGAAGGCGTGTTGCTCCATGACACTTAGTTTATAGATTTGTCATATGCCCTATTGGCCAGGATCTCTGACCACCTTTTTACTTTAATGTGGATGTTGTATAGTTTTGGGATTAACCTAAATTTCCTTCCAATTAAGTTAAGCTAGACAAATGCAAATGACATTTTAAAAATATTCAATTTTTCATTTTGAAAATAAACCTTTCAAATTTAATAATATATTTTTTTATATAATATTTATTATATTACATAATAAATATAATCTAAATAATATATTAAATAATAAATATAATAATAAATAATATATTAGATAATAAATATAATAATGCATAATAATAAATATAATAGAAAAGTAATAAATATATTTTATTGATAGGCAGATTCCATACCCAAAAGAAATGGAATTGATTAATTGGTGAGGATGACAACATACCTTCCACCCAAATTTCTATTGAAGTTGAGTTATCGTTAACCACTGAAAGCAGCAAACACAGAAGAAAGGACGATCAGAAAACAATTTAAGAAATTAAGGCGTGGACAACATACTAATGGAGAACATGGGTGGAAATAATCAGTTAAACGACAAATCTGGGCTCTAATCCGTTGGCTTAGTGAACCCGTTACGAAGTCCAGACCCCAGAATCAACATTCAGATAGGAAAATTAGGTGTTGATAACAGTCCGGATTGAACAGTTGTTTCTGTCACTTTAAAGGACTCCCTGTGAATTTTAGATAATGGGAATCATAGCGAGATGGAGACGACAATGAAAAGGCAATCTCAATCGATCTGAAGCCAGGTAAAAAAATCGTTGTTGATGATGTGGGAAAGCTCAGGCATCGAATATCACACTAGTGCGGTACATCTAGAAGGTGACAGATATCAAACTGGTGTAGTAAATCCAGAAGGCGGCATAAATGTATGGATATACTCGGTCAATACAAATTGAACCACAAATTTTAAGCGTTGGCTAGTTGTTTTACGAAATGGTTTTTTCACAGGAATCTAGCTATATAAATTTACATGAATCACTATTTTTTGTTGTTTTGAATTCATTTCTAAATGTAGAAATTAATTCAGTATGCTGAAAAAATCACAGGACACTCGGATTCTCCAGAAATAATCACTTAAATCTATGAATCCAACAATTTCTTACTAGATTTCAGATAAATATCTCCGAGAAAAATCTTCATTTCATAGAATCTTTAACATACGGCCAAATTCCATCCAGATGATTATTGTGATGACGTGATCAAGTCACAACTCAATAGGACAACATGGGATACGTGACAATTAGATCGCTCCATTTTCCGGTGGTTTTTCCCCCTTAATCCCATCAAAATTTATGTTGGATATTTCAGTTTAGAGTAAAACTGCTATGTAGTTGTTGCTATGTAGGAATCTTGTTTCCATGCTTTAGTGAATTGCAATTTTGAAGTGGCAACATAAAAGGTATCTTCCATTCTTTCTTGGAATCTCCTCTATATGGTTGTCTCCGGAATAAAAGCCTAAGTCGAAAAAATATACAAACCACGGTTATAGCCAGCATATGCAATGTACTATTGTAAATATTAACTAAAAACCTTATGTTTCTGTCAAAAAAAGAAAAATATACACTTATATCTCCAGCTATTTGAAAATGGAAATGAAAGTCCAATGCAGAGACATGTCATAAGCATTTGATATAACAAAAATCAATAGTCACAGATACAACAACAACTGATAATCACGTATTTAACAATAATTGATAATCACTAAAAATTGAAATCAACAACCTTGCGACTTGCAAATTAGGGTTACGCCACAAATCAATTAACACTAAACTGTAAATAACTGACGAGAGGAGTCGGGCAGCATCGAGAACCGAAAACCTTATAGCATTAGAATTATCCTAAACAACATATCCATACACAGCTGTGTGGATAACCATTGTCAGGATTTTTTAAAACAAATCTGAGCAACAAGAAGCCAAAAACCCTAAAAATATACCATAATAGAACCCCGCGTAGGTATTGTTCGATACCGACCTAATAAATATACCCTAATAGAACCCCGTGTAGGTATTGTTCGATACCGACCTAATGTAGATACCAAAATAAAGCATCCCGAAAACCACGAATACTCGGCGTGGCGACAGTTGAGAGAAATCGATAATTTGTGTCTATGAGATGCAGGGGAAATCAAACATGCAACCTATAATCGATGTCCATGAAAACAACTCAATGAAAGATCTATACAACAGAAGCAGAGATGTAGCGTTCGCTCACAGTGGGGGAAGTTACAGGCAAAATTTAGGAATTTCAGGTTAAGTTTTTGCTAAAATTTGAGCCCGATGGATACAAAATCAAGTTGCGGGGAAGAGAAATCAGGAAGCAATTTTACCTGGAAAAAACAAGAGGTGCTGAGATCGATCCCTGGGGATGCTAAATCTGGTGGATCTCGTCCGTCCAGAATGCCAGGCTCGTCTCTAATGAACATCAGTGAGAAAATTGCAATTTATTTCAGCCACTGAAATAAACTGCAATTTTCCACAGAAAAGTTACAATACCACCAGAAATCCGTACCAATCGCCATGGATGAATGAATGGATGTCAAATCCCCTCCTCCTGACATCTCTGTGATCTGTGTGGTAGGTGCATGCCGGAGGAAAGCTACAGTCGGTGCTGACAGTTAGAAGGGACTAACATTAATACTACAGTCAGTGCTGATAGTTAGACGGGACTAACATTAATACTACAGTCGGTGCTGACAGTTACAACATACAAGTAGTTGTGACTATTAATGCAGGCCGGGCAATAAGACTTCAAAGTTAAAGTCCAATAGGAATGAAGATAAAAACGGTTTTCGATTTATTTTATTTCCAATAAAAAATATTTTCCATATTTTCTTATGTTAAACATTGTCAATCCAAAAAACAATTAAAAAACACAGTTACAACACACAAGTAGTTGTGACTATTAATGCAGGCCGGGCAATAAGACTTCAAAGTTAAAGTCCAATAGGAATGAAGATAAAAATAGTTTTCGATTTATTTTATTTCCAATAAAAATTATTTTCCATATTTTCTTATGTTAAACATTGTCAATCCAAAAAACAATTAAAAAACAACTAATAATTAGTCAACAACTAACTCATCGCTATAATCCTAGGCCTTTCGGCAGGGACTAATAAGACAAAAAAAACACCGTTAGACCCGACCATAGGAGTCTCTCTTACCATACGCTTTTTCGCTTTTATCCTCGCTCCCTTTGCACAAATTTGTATATAAACAAATCAGTAACGAAAATTGTGAGCTGTCGTGTTTGACTAAAGAAATATAATACAATTTAAAATGTGTTGAATTTAAGTATCAAACATCACTCTCGTTAATATACTTTCACTATGCACTCACTTGAGGCCTGAGAAAATTTCATTGAGTAATGCCTTCACAAATATTAAGAAAAGTACCTTCATCACTTTTTAATAATTGCAATCCCAATTCTTTAATAATGGGACATTAGTAAAAAGAAAACAATTTTAATGTTCTTCTTTCTTTTACAAATATTTAAAAAAAAAGAAGACTTTGTTAGTTCTCATTTTAGTAAATAAGTCTAATTTTAGTTCTAGTTCTCTTTTTAAAGAGAGAGAGCTTCACAAGTATTAAAAAAACAAAAAAGTGATGTTGTAAGTTCTTAATAACGTTTTGGCTTTTTCAAGGATTAATTTCTTCACTCCATGGCCCCTCTCAATCCAAAACTTTGTATAATAACAAGAGAAGAATCCAATACAATGAAATTTAATGGTAGTCAACGGGTGAATCTATTAAGTTGGAAAACCAAAAAAAACATTTTTCATACTTTCAATCAAGGTAATATATGCACACAATCTATTTATTAAGATTTTATTAAGATCTTGATTGAGTGATTAAATAAGCCCCCACTTAAGGGTTCTTGACAAATGGGGCAAACTCTTGATCGAGGTATTAGATTTGGTTAAGTAAATTCTCGATTGACCTATAGAGTTATATTGAGATCGTTTTTCAATTAGTCGTGAAGGCTTTTAGCTTCATTGAGATATTTTTTTATTGACTCATATGGACCTCGATTGAAGTATTTTGAAAATCCTTGGTGAGCCCTCGATCGAGCTTTATAAAAACCCTTGATCGAGGGTCTAAAATATAAAAATCCAACCTCGTTGTTGTAGGATTTTCTGTAGCTACAACTTCCAAGGGGTGAAACCTCTTCACCTCTTTCATCTTAGATGGTGGAATTGATGCAAATGCATTTGTTAGTGAATCATCTATTCACTAGCATATCATTTTCAAAGTTTCGATTTCATATTTCTATTTTTCGTTTATTTTCTTTTGCAACTTATACTTCAAATTTTTTCCACAATTCCAAATGCACTTAGAGAAAATTCAGTATCATAAAAACTGAATAGCCAAAAAAATATAAAAATATATGTGGGATCCCTATGGATGTCTCCTCTTCAAAAGGGTATTTTTTGTTTTTCAATTTATGTAAACAATAAGAAAAATGTTGGACGAGAACACAAAGGTGTATAAAATGTGATTCAAATAGTAATTTGGTCAGATTTGAAAAATAATAAAAAATATAATTTGGCCCCACAAAAAAAGTGGGATAGAATCTACTAGAACTTTATTTTGTTTTTGAAAATTATACATTGAACAATGAATTAGTTGACCATAACAAAAGTCAATTGTTAAGTTTTCTAGAAATTTACATGGAGAAGCACTTATTTAAATGCAATTTGACACTATATTTTGAAAAACATATTGTTAGAAAGAGAACACAATTCCCTACAAATTGTTATTTTACTTCGTATCAAAACTCACAAGGATTATATGAGTCTTGAGGACTTCAATTTGAAAAATATGTAAAATGTCAAATTTTCATAGCCACATTTTATTAAAAAGTGTTACCTAACTTAATAGATTCATCCCAACATATTTTGTGGTTTTAGGAAGACATCTTTTGTTTTTTACACATAGAGATTGATTGTTGTCAATGTTTTTTTCCCCTTTCAATTTGTTAAGGCCTCTAAGTATGTTGGCTTCGACACCATTTAATGTTGTTAATTGTGTCTTGTTAGTGTAAAATTTGCATGACAATAAGTTTAGATTAAGAAAAAATGATTATAGTGGCATGTGTTAATAGTTATTGCATTGTATCTTGGGGGTCATATAATTTTGTTAATAATGTCTGAAAATGTAGACATTGCATGATAGGATGTTCAAGATTAAGAAAACTAAATTGTAATGGCAACCAAATTGATTTTAGTTGTCCTTGTTAACAATGTGAGACTACCTTAAAAGTTGGGATGTGACAAGAATATGTTGTAACTTTTGAATGTCAAGTTCTTCATTTCTATCGATGATAATGAAATGACTTGAGAAATTATTCTTGAACTTATTCTTGTACAAAATTAAGGAATTTTCATCTAAGCACTTGTCTATTTATGTATGTCTAGGATTTTTCAAAACATTATCATTTTCATCGTTGTTTCACGATGGCATAATTAAAAGTAATTTTATAGATTATGTGGGATAATCTATAAATAGAGATAAATATAGAGATCATGGACAAATTGGGTGCTAAGCCACATATCAATATAGTTGTTAGTATCGAGGAGAATATGAGTTGTTAGATCACTTTATGTCTAGAACATATTGTGATGGTCAAATAACATAATTATAAATGCATAGTAATACATACTAAAGAAACACACTAAAGAAACATACTAAAGAGATTGTGTTTGTGTTGATTGTGTTCTAAGAAAACATCATCGGGATAGTTTTGACAAACATGCCTCTTGGCACACCTCGACCCTTTTGTAGCTTATTCAGAGTGATTTGTGTGGTCTGCTTTCTTCTCCTTCTTTCTCTGGGTGCAAGTACTTCTTAAATTTCATTAATGAATTCTCTAGACACACTTGGGTTTACTTCTTCAAACCTCAGAGTGAATTTTTTTACGTGTTCTTGGCCTACGAGGCCCTTGTAGAAAAATAATTTGGACATCAACTTCAAAGGTTAAGAATAGATAATGGAGGCAAATATGTGAACAACAAATTTACAAGTTATTGCACTACATAGGGCATTCAAATGCAACATCTTGTTCCATATACACCACAACAAAATGGTGTTGTTGAGAGAAAAAAATCGCACATTAAAGGAAGTGGATAATTGTATGATCCAATCTAAAGGATTAAGTCTTCATTATTGGGAGGAATCCATCAACTGTGCAAATTACATAGTAAATCACACTCCCACAAAGGCTCTAAAAAATTTCACATTAGAAGAAGCATGGACTAAAATTAAACTAGATATAAGCCACTTGTGAGAATTTGGTAGTATAGCAAGGGCTCACATTCTGAATGAGAAAATGAAAGAATCACAGGTTAAAAGTGAGAAGTGTGTTTTTTCATGGATATTCTAAAGATGCCAAAGGTTATTGAATTATTCAATCCATTCCAATGAAATTATTATTGGAAGAGATGTTAAATTTGATGAAAATCTCTTGTTCTATGAGCCTAATTCAACATTTGTACCATCTTTGGCCTATGAGCCATCTTCTATTCCTATTCTGGTTTCTTTTTTAGATGATGACAGTGAGGAGAAAAATCCACCTATGCCTACTCATATGTGTAACATCCCCATTATAATCCCCCGTTTAATTAATTCTTATGTGGATATAATATGTGGGTACGACCAAGCGATGTAATATGTGAATTGTATCTCTATGTTTTAATAATAAAACATGATGCCAGTTGTTAAGGGGACATGGAAAAGAGATGGGGCCTAAATTAATCCACAAGAGGGGGAAGTGTCTAGGATAATGTCCAAGAGGGTTCCAAGGGGGAAATACCCATGTATATTAGTTCAACCCATTTTTCCTAAAATTGTCATTTTGTAGATGAACCTTCCATTTTCTGATTGAGTGTTCCCAAAGCTAGTCATTGAATACATGTAAGAGGGTGGGTCCAAGTGGTCACATCCTAGAGTTATTGGGCACATGGGGGTTGAATACAGGGATGATTTTAAGGAAGGAAATTTATTTTAAAATGTAGAAACCTTTGTGAATCTTACTAATCCTTCATATTCCAACTATAAAATGGTTGGCGATATTTTTGTAAAAATATTCAAATTTCTAAGGATTTTATATAGTTTGTATAATTTTTTGGTGATTTTTAAGGTAAAATAATTTTATCCTATAGAATTTGGGCGAATTATTTTTAGAATATTGCATCTTTCTTGGGGAAAAACCATGGAAAATTAGCCCATGAGCAAAATTTAGCCCCTAAAATCATCCATGGTTGAGTACAATCAGCTTGGGGAAGAGTGTGAGTCAAGAAAGGAAAGCCAAAGGGAGGAAATTTGTATGGGTTGGGATATTTGTTCTTAGACGGGAAGTTTTTGTGCATGAGGGAAAGGAGAGAGAAAGAAAGAGAGTTTGAAGTTGGTGCAACCATGGAGGGTGAATTCTAGAGCAATTTGGAACATATTTTTAGTGTTTTGGACCTAAAAATTGAAGAGCCATGTTGTTAGGAATGAAGAGTGAACTCTGGAGTGAGTTTCACTATAACAACAAGTATTTTTTGTTGGTTTGTTGGTAGTTTTCCTAGCAGCAAGTTCCCTTGAGTTCCTAGTTGAGAGATTCCTAGATACATGTGCCGGAGATACCCTGATAAACCAATGGATCATTCCTTGGGTTAATCCTGATAAATGGATGGCACATCCCTTGGGTTATCCCTGATAAACTATTGGTGCATTCCTTAGGTTAGGCAGGTCAGGAGGAAGAGAGACAGTAGAAAAATAGGGATAGTTGTAGGAGAATATCAATTGGGTTATGAGTTTTATGATCTTTGAGTGGACTGTGACAGACCACCCTCTTTTGTGGATTACTAGCCTCGGCTCGAGGGTGACTATTTGTTGAGAATTGGAACAATTGGTCTATGGTTGGGTGGAATGTCTATCCCAAACAACTGGTTGCACAACATGTTGGACAACTGAGAGGGGGGGTGAATCAGTTGTTACCGTGCTTAAGCAATTATGGTTCTTTTAAACTCTTTGTAGAGACACTGAATGATGATCACAATAATGCAGGGAAATAAACAATGACACTTTCGGCATCATTCACATATATGAGAAACAAAGAGACATATATTTCCCGAGGAAACCCATGCAAGGTAAAAACCTCTTTTTCTTTATATGATAAGTAATAGTTACATTCTTTAAAGTATCATACATATGAGCACCAACTCATAATGAGGCTAAAACCTCAGTTTTGCAAGCTGCAACTTGCTGAGAGCACCAACTCTTTGTTTTCTCTATCACCCACTAGAAGGAAGCACCAACTGCCTGGTTTCTCTAGCACCAACTAGAAGGAAGCACCAACTCCCTGGTTTCTATAGCACCAACTAGAAGGAAGCACCAACTCCCTGGTTTCTCTAGCACCAACTAGAAGGAAGCACCAACTCCCTGCGTTCAAGCACCCAATTGAACCTTTGAGGACACCAGTCCTCCCTAGATCCACCCAACCACCCTGAAATATAAATCTTTTCTACTAAAACTTATTACAGTGATATGATGTTCAACAATGGCTTACTAGACTCATCACTATTCTGCTGCATTTTGTTGCTCTGTCTACCTCATTGCCTTTCTGCACACATCACTTGCGTTGTATGTTCTTCTGCTTTTTGTGCTCTATGTGCCATGTCCATTCACTGCACAGTTCCTCTTCTGTGCTATTCAGCTGTTGCACTCTCCTCCTTCTTCACACATGAATCATTCACTGCACAGTTTCTCTTCTGTGCTATTCAACTACTGCACTCTCCTCCTTCTTCACACATGAATCACCTTCACCAACAACAACCACAACTAACTCCAATAGTGACAACAACCCTTCTCTTCTCTGTACCGTGTATATATAGCTTCTGTGCATCTTGTGCATGCAATATTCACCATTCCTCTGCATGCTCATACCGCGCCAATCTCCTTCACCTCTCGAGTGCTCTGCGTGATCATCATCGTAACTCTTCAGCTTCTCTGGCCGTTTTCCCACGCATTCAGCATCACTGGATGTTATGTTGAGATTCCTCAGCCTCTCTGGCAGTTGAAACTCTTCGTCTTCTCTTTGACAGTCGAGCTCACCTTCTCTGTTTTAGTTACAGGCTTCCACGCTCATCCATCTGTCAATCCCCTCTAAGAATAGTCTTCCTTCACTTGGACGAAGCTTGGAGACTCTTCATCTCCTCTGGCGATCACACAGGGGTCTCTTCAAATTCTCTAGAAGACGCCATCAATGGTTTCTGGTAGTTTCACTGTGTCGTGCATCAGTAGCCTTCCGATCAACACTTGATTTGACGGTTCAGATTACATCGCAATTTCACATATTGCGATATCGGGATTCCTGATGTCAATAATCTTTGACATGTCCAACTCGCGATCCCCAAAACTCCGACAAGGACTGGAATCAATGGTCCAGATTCAATCCTTAATCTGACGGCTCAGATTACATCGCGATTTCACATATCGCGATATCGGGATTCCTGATGTTAATAATCTTTGACATGTCCAACTCTCGATCCCCGAAACTCCAACAAGGACTGGAATCAACGGTCCAGATTTGATATTGATTCAACGACTATGATTTAAGTCGCGATTTTGCATATTGTGAAATCGGGATTCCTGTTTCATTGTTTTTTTGACATTTCCAACACGCGATCCTCGAGACTTCGAAGTGGTGTCCATCTGCTGACGTCACACGTGGATTGACACGTGTTGAATACTGCCACGTGTCACTCTGATTCGTGACTTACATGTGCCTGAAATGTTGAATCAGTCTGACACTTGTCATTACCTGGTTGTGCCACGTGTTCCTAGTGACATGGTCTGCTGACGTGAGTCGGGTCGACAGTCTAGATCACATCTTGATCCGACGGTTCAGATTCAGTCGAGATTTCACACATCGCAATTTCGAGATTCTTGATGTCAATATTATTTGACATCTCCAACAATCGATCCTCGAAACCCCGATAGAGAGTCGTATCAATGGTCCAAATAACCCCCTGAGATGGATGGTCCTCCTGCTTTCGGGATTTGTGAGCCCTCTACTCCTTGCACTTTTAAATATCGTACAGGTTTTCCTTGATCCAATGGTGGTCGAACCCTGCGCTCAGATCTGACGCCTGAGATCTATCCTCCTCTTCAGTGCACTCTTCTTGTCTTTATTCAGATCTAACGGCCCTCATGCTCTCGGGATTTGTGAGCCCTCTACTCCTTGCACTTTAAATAACGTGTAGGTTCTCCTCGATCCAACGGTAGTTGGACCTTGCGCTCGGATCTAATGCCCAAGATCTATCCTCTATATCTGCGTGCTCCTCTTGTCTACATTGAGATCTGATGGTCATCGGGAATTCGGGATGGGATCCAATGATAACCAACGCTTCTCCTCCAATCTTACACATCCTTCTTACTTGGAAGAATTTCTAAGTGTCAAAGGCCTCGACCTTTGATCTGCCTGTGATCCTAAGTACTCTATCTCCCTTGAGCTTTAGTCATGAGTTAACCTCATCCCTGGTGCACACCTACGCACTGCATTCAACTCTGCGCTAATTCCTCCTGAGCTTACGTTGTTCCTATTTTTCCATTGATGCACACTCTGATCCTGCCATATTCACTGTTGTACTTGCCATCAATGACAAGCATACGCTACCTGTTAAACATTTGCCAACAATCTCCCCCTTTAGCATTGATGGCAACTAAGGCACCTGAATTCTTTTCTCCCCCTTTGACATCAATGTCAAAGAAGAGACATTCTCCCCCTGAGCTATTGCAGTAATTTTAGGAGGCATTAGATATTCAAACAATGCAAAACTCCCCCTAACAAGATGGACTTTTTAGGTGTGAAATGAAATGACACCTAGCTTCTGTCTGAGATATTCAAACGGTGTCTTGGCTAGGGGCTTAGTAAAGATGTCTGCAATTTGTTCTATAGTGGGAATGTAATGGACCTGAACAATCTGATTGGTGACCTGCTCTCTCAGAAAATGATATTTTATGGGAATATGTTTTGTCTTGGAGTGGAGGAAAGGATTTTTAGACACACTGATGGCACTTGTGTTATCACAATGAATTAGGATCAGTGCAGTATATTTTACCTCTAAGTCTGCAAGTGTCTGAATCATCCTTAATACCTGTGTGAAACAAGTAGCAGCAACAATGTTATTGGATAAATCCGTAAGTGCGGACACGAACCGATCTCCCTAAATCCACCCGAATCTAGAACAAAACAGGAAAAAATACTACTCTTTCCCTAGATCTAGCCTATCGAATGAACCAAGAGATAAAGGAATATGGACATACCTTATGAACGCTTTCCAAAGTCTCTGTTGTTCCAAGCTTCGCTCCGATGTTCTTGCTCCGTTCAGATCACGACAGAACAAACCAATCAAAGTAAAGGCAGATTAATGTATTCAATAGCTAGTCTATACATGTGATCAAGGAATCATGTAATAAAGTGACA